>JBBPCX010125960.1:0-19398 GCA_037974365.1 Hydrocynus forskahlii | reverse complement strand
ATGTATAACATCAACAAGACAACGTACAGCAGCCAAAAACACAAGATGCTTACCTTTGGCTTTTATTGATAGATTATAACAGCTATGGGCAGGCCGGAGGCCAGCAGGGGTAAGTAGTTCAATTTATATTTTTATTTAGTGAACAGGTGCACCATGTGTTTATGCGGCTGATTTGGGTTCGTTTGTGAATTTGATATTTCCAGGTATAGCTCTTATGCAGCCCAGCCCTCTCAGACCTACGGACAAGGTGCCCAGGTAGGTCAGACTTAGCCTCATTCAGTAAATGAATCAGGTTTTAAAGTTAGTGTAATGCTTAGCGAGCCTCAGCTTGAGTCTCGGACATGCAAATGAGCTCTTTTCATTCCCTGTAGCAGTCGTATGGTCAGCAGCAGGGCTACAGTTCATACACCCAGCCTGCCGATTCAGCCTACTCTCAAACTGGCAGTTCATCTGGAGGCTACAGCCAGCAGACTTATGGATCTTCTTATGGACAGCAGCCGCCAGCCAGCGGTGAGTCAGTGCTGTTTTCATGATTTTTTGTTTCTTGTACATAGATTAAGCATTAAAAACACTGAATCAGGGACTGGGACTTATTGTATTTCTGATGAAAGGCATTACCAAAATTACATTTTGTCTTGGCTTCTTGATTAAGATTTTTTCTAACCTTTAGAACCCTGAGGTTATTTAACGGGGTCAAAAAAACATTCAGAAAATCCGTCACTGTAAAAATCCGCAAACTTGCATATATGTTTTTGGACAGCTTTAGCTTATGCTCACGCTAGTATTAAAATAAGAAATGTTGGGAACGATGTACAAATATTTATAATCACAAGTCGGGTTATCACAGGCGTAATTTATGTATTTACAGTAACTCTATCTGTGCTACTTCAAAACAGTCAAAACAGCCCCACCCATGCACTCATATGCATGCATAATTGGGCTTCTCACACCATGAGTTTGAGATCTCTGGTTCAACATGACATGATCATGAAACCAAGCTTCCTGCGAAGTTTAAAGCTTCCACTGTCGACCTGAACAGATGGAAGCTACAAATATGGGTGAACTTTTGTAGGAGAAAGTGTTTTAGCAGCACTTATGACCGCACATCAGTTGGTTTCTGAGGGCTAATAATGTTAATTATTTATCTTTTTTCTTCGATCTATAGGAGGCTACAATGCTGCCCCGGCTGGATCACAGGGTTACAGCCAGCCTGTACAGGGTTATGGAACCAGTGGCTATGAGACGACCTCTGCTGCTGCTGCTGCTGCTGCTTCTTCCTCCAGCAGCAACCAGGCCTCATACGGTAGCCAGGCTGGCTACGGAGCCCAGCCTGCTTATCCTGGATACGGACAACAGCCTGCCTCCTCTGCACCTCCTAGGTAGTTACTTTTCAGTTTTGGATGTTATTAAATATTATTTGAAAACTGTTGGCATCTAGTGTTTTCCAGATCTGCTTTCAGTGACTGAGTGAGGTGTTTTACTTTTAAATTAATCTAGCTACAATCCAGCAGCAATAAGACTACCAAGATTACTGAAGACTACATAAATGATAGACAATATTTACTGTATAATACGTAACTTTCCACACCCAGCATCCCGAGGTCAACACTGTATATTAACTGTATGCCGTTAGTGTTGTAGCACATTATGTATGAATTTTGTTTTTCTCAGTTACAGCTCTGGCAGCCAGCCTTCCAGCTATGAGCAGAGCTCCTATTCGCAGCCTCCCCAGCAGGGGTCGTACTCCCAGCAGCAGCAGGGTGGTTACCAGGGCCAGCAAGGCTACAGTCAGCAGAGCTCCTACAGCCAGCAGGGGGGCTATCAGCAACAAGCTCCACCCCAGCAGCAACAGGCTCCACCCTCTTCCTATGCTCCTCCCTCAGGCTCCTACGGTCAGCCTTCTAGTCAGTACGGCCAGCAGGGCAGCAGTGGAGGTGGATATGGCCAGAATGACTACAAACCACCCAGTCAGTATGGTAAATCACTTCTGCTATTTTTACTACTTATGTCAATATGACTCATGTCTTCTGTACTACTGATTTTTGTTTTGTACAGTATCGAACTCTGTATAGAGAATATATGTAAACCACAATTTGACTTTACTAGTAAATTACTTAGCAGAAATGTATTAATCTGTAGTATTTATATCCACCTCTATTACTCACCATAGCAGTTGTGCATAAAACATTGTATTTCCTACAGAGTATTTTTCAGAGTATTTCTGACTTTTATTTGACTGTATATTGTTCTTGTCTTTGTGTCTTGGTGTGTCTGTGCAGTCATAACATAAAGAATTTCCTCGGGGATCCATAGTTTTCTGCTTGATTCTCTTTACAGAAGCTAGTGTTAGTCTGGGTCAGAATCAGGAAAGATTTTATTTACCAGTACCAGTATCATAAGATGCACAAAGCTTTTTTATTATTTTTTTTTTCTTGCTGTAGTACAGGTAGATTCAAGAGTCATAGAATATCTGTTGGTGAGGACTCCTATTCACGCTAATGTGTGATCTGATTATATGCTACAGGGACCACTCTAATTAAACAGGGACCCTCTCCTATTCAACTAATGTGTGATCTGATTATATGCTACAGGGACCACTCTAATTACTGATTGGGGGCTATTGGGGATTCTAGACCCATTGTCGTTCGATTGGTCAAAAGTTACAGCTCCACCAGGGATCAAACTCATGACAGGGCCAAAGCTTATACTGTTGTGCCACTTGGGACCCTGGAAAGTTGGCTTTTTAACATCTCTTGAATGTTTTATGGTTATGGTAATTATTTGGTTTCTTAGACGTTTTGGTCCTTTTTGTCTTTCAGGAAACTACAGGCAGGACCACCAGAATGGCATGGGTGGTGGCTACTCAGGCCCAGAGTCCGGTGGCTATGGGGGTCCCGGAGAGGGCCGTGGCATGGGAGGGGGGGAGAACCGTGGGCGTGGCCGTGGGGGGTTTGACAGGGGCATGATGCGAGGAGGAGGCGGAATGCGTGGTGGCATGAACCGTGGAGGCATGGGGTAAGTGCGAGTGTGTGGGTTTCCAGAACACTTCTGTGCGCCACTCTTTCTTACAGGAGCTGCAAACGGCCATACAGGGGCAGAGAGCCAGGTTAAATTCACGCAGAGGGGTTTTAATTAACTAACAAATCTGGCCTACTTTAATATAGTGAGAATGGCTCGAATATAGTTTTAGTCTTGCTGATAAAACTGGGTTTGGTTTCAGTGTAGCAGAACAGATTGAAAGGTGTTATAATAAAGCAGTCAAAGGTTTAGGAAGAATACTAGATTGGCAAATGAGTTAAATAGTGCTCTCAGCCCTCAGAAACATGGCCGAAGGTAAGAGGTCATTTTGGGGAAAACCAAAAATCTTTGACAAACTTTTCTGCTTTCAGAGTTTTCTTTTATGAAAACTATTGGGTTTCACAAAAGTTAGGTTTGACACTAAAGGCAGAAACCTTAATGGTATGGTTTATCCCAGGTTTATTTGGTTTATTTGTATTTTAAACTTCTGGTTAACCCGTGGTTCTAGCATATGAGTCATTTTAAGGAGGGAACATTAGAAATAATGACTTTATCCTCTTAAAGCACACAGGCTAATGCAATTTTGACACTTACATTTTTTTAAATTTTTTTTTAATGTTCTATGCTATTAAATTAAAAAGGCAATCAAAACAGGGTGGCGATATGGCCTGTCTGTAATCAGTAACTGAATAGACCACTATATTAGTTGATAGATCGATTCATAAATAATATTTTGGAAACAGTCAAGGCAGTCTAGGCTGTAGTTGCTATTTTTTTAATTTCCCTCCAAATTAAGGTTGCTCAAAGGGTTTCGTAAGGCATGTTGGTCAAAAATATTTGAAATTGTCTGCAAAAGGTAACCAATGATTTCTTTTCCAGAGGATTTGCGCATAAAACGTTGAGATGAAAAGGTGGTATTTGAAAGTGAATGCAGTGTTTTTCAGGGTATTCAAACTACACGTTATGATTTTTATTCCAACATTTGATTTTGTAATCAGCACCCAAATTACAGGTGCAGAAAACTTCCTCTTGGGTAAGAAAGACTCTCATAAATGTTATACAAATACGCTGCATCCATTTTCCCCTTCATATGAGTTGTGGGAATAACTATTAATATAATTATAATATTCTATTAATATTATATATTAATATGATTATTATTGCATTTGTCTCTTGTGAAGTGAATATGAGCAATTTTTCTTTTAACATGCTTTGTCGCATTTATACGCTGCAGGTAACAAAGTGAGAGCCATGTTAACACAGCAATACATTTACAGTACCGCTACTCAGTTCAGTCTGGCCCGGCAGCCTTTTCAAATGGGGACATAAAGAGTTGATGGCGTCATTTAAAGCGGAGAGATGGTTCAAGTGTCTATAACCCCTTGGGGGGCTCGTAAAGAAAAGTGTTGTTTATTTTTAATACAAACAAACTTGTAATGGTAATTTTGAGTATGTTTTTTCTAATATTTTTACTTTGTGTAACTATTTCTTAAACATATCTGTAACCACAAATGGTGTATTTTATGGTTTCCTTGCTTTGTTTTTTTCATTTGACTTAAAGTGCATGTATGAACTTTCTGTAAGCAGATTGTTTCAGATGCAGCTGGAAAAAGACATTTGGTTTCTTTGCAAATTGAGAGTTCTTGCAGTGGTGCTGATTGTTTTCTGGGCATTCCTTCATAAAGGCTTTATCTTTTTATCATGGAATTTATTATTAGTCGTGTAATAGCTGGTCTGCGTCTGAAACAATTAAACCCTCCCTCTTTTGTGTACATATAAATATATATATTAAAAGTATTGGGGTTTTCCACCCCTGTGGTAATAAAGAACCCGTCTTTTAGTAACATTCAATTCAGAACCTTTTCACTGTTCAGTCCCGAATATGTGTTTTATTAAGCCACAGGAAAAAAAACTTTTGTCATTAGAATAATATCCCAAATGAGTGTTAGTCTGAAATTGTAACTAGTGGTGGGGTTCAGGACCTTGTTGGGGGTTTTTAGATCCAGAACTGTACAGTCTCCCCCATAACCCCCCTTTTGTGGTACTGAAGTTGTTTAAAGGGAAAATCGCCTTCATATCTCCGCTTATTCCCCCAGCATCGCTGGAGACAGAGGTGGCTTCATTAAGCCTGGTGGTAAGTTTTAATGAGAATTACAAGACCATACACTAGATTTCAAACTATTTTTAATCTTCGTGCTTCCATCTTTCATGGATATATTATCATATTGAGGGGAAATTTTCATTTTTGTGAAGGAAAAAAAAATACAAAGACTCACTCTGCCGGCTAGAATTTTAAGGGTCTTCATGAATGATTTATTCTTTGGTTGACATAGGGTTGACTTGGTTAAAAGCATAATGGGTTTAAAAATGGACTCCTTCAGTCAGTGATTTTCACTTTATTTAGGATTTAATGATAACTGACCATGTGTCCAAAATGCCAGTGTTTATTGCCTTTTATTTCAATATGAAATTAAGGTATGGAGTCCAATTATGTGTTCTTGGTTTTCAGTGGTTTTGAACTTTTTACTATTTGTGGCACACTTGTTAAAAAAAAAGAAAGAAATGAAAGGTTAGGTCTAGGAATGCAGGGTGTTTTTATATGGATACTTTTCCCCATAATATTCAGACCATTTTGTGGTGTACAACACAGTGCAATCTTTTTTTCCCTCTCTGTCTGATTGTTCATAAAAGCAAGTGTGCCAGAGAAACGGTTACCTGGGAAATCTTTTACCTGGAGTTGGTAGCACATTCTTGTCAGGTGCTCAGGAAGTGAGGCATGCAAACTAACTTTTTTTTGTCTGTCTTCCTTCCCTTCTCAACCTGTTTCTTTGATCGTCAGGACCAGACTCAGAAATGGGTATGTGCATTTTCACCCCCCACCCCACCACCACCACCCCTTTTTTAAAAAAAAAAAAAAAGAAAAACAAAGGAGAATGTGTATGTATGGAATTGTTAGATTGTTAATGTGGTGTTTGTGTGCTGTAGGAGTCCCAGAAGAGCAGGATGACTCGGAGAACAGCACCATTTACATCACTGGCCTGACTGAGAATGCTACGCTGGATGAGGTGGCTGACTTCTTTAAGCACAGCGGCATCATCAGGGTGAGGACCAGAGTTGTTGCTGTTCTTAAAAACTTCTCAAGACGTGTTTTGACACAAAGTAATCCCATTGCCCCGTAATCCCATCGTCCACTTCCCCGCAGTCTCCTAGTCCATAGTCCCCTAGTCCCTTTGTCCATCGCCCCATAGTCCTATCATCACACCCCACCCCCAGTTCCTTTGTCCACCACCCCATCGCTCTTTAAATTTTAGTTTTGCTGTATATGTCATCTTATGTTCAAAGTGCTTTTCATGTCTGCAGAGGTTTCTTTTGTTCTTGCCTTTGAATTAGTCATTTATGAATAGCATTGTCTACGACCACTTTATTTAAATACATCATTTTTACCTCCAGATAAACAAGCGTACTGGCCTTCCTGCTGTGAACATCTACACCGACAAGGAGACGGGCAAGCCGAAGGGTGATGCCACTCTGTCCTACGAGGATCCTCCAGCTGCCAAGGCAGCAGTGGAGTGGTTTGACGGTGTGCATTTTGTTAGTTACTTCTCCCTTGTGCATTTTCCTGTGGGTTTAGGGTGAAATTACACTTAACATTCACATTAACCAACCAGCTATAACAGAAGTCACCTCCCTGATATTGTGTTACACCCCCCCACCCCCATGTGCCACGACAACAGCTCTGAGCTGTTATAATATGGGCTCCACAAGACTTCTGAAAGTGTGCTGTGATATACATTAGCAGGAAATCAGTAAAGTCCGGTGTAGCTTCAGTGGACCCTTGTTAAACCAGGCCACTTTCTCCTGTTCTGATGCTCACATGCCCATTGCAGGTGTTTTTGACAGTGAATCGGGATCAACGTGGGCAGTCTGACCAGTCTGCAGCTACATAACCCCATACGCAGCAAGCTGTGATGCACCCTATGTGCTGTGTTCAGATTTTAATGTTTTGGCTGATTTGTGTATGTTCAATAAGATTTCTTATTTGAAGAGATTCCCCTACTTAAGTGTCTGTACTCATTCAGAAACACACTGTTTTAAGACATAGACTTCAGAAATGCGATTCTGCAGGAGCATTAAGCATGAAACATTGTCATTGTATGGTTCTTGTTTTCCATGCTCAGTTTATAATCTTTCATAGTGTTTATATGGTAAATGTAACTGTACTGTTTCACTGGTTCTGAACAGGTAAAGACTTCCAGGGGAAGAAGCTGAAGGTGTCAATGGCTCGTCGGAAGCCCATGATGGGGATGATGCGAGGGGGGATGCCCATGAGGGGAGATCGCGGCGGCATGATGGGACGAGGAGGTAATGAAATTGTCACAGATAAGTTGCCTGAAACATATTTTAAGTCATGAGGATACATGCGGGAAGTTCTAAGGCATGAACAGTTCCCCAAGATAAACTTTGGCTCGGATTTACCACTATTTCAAACTGTTATAGGTTCCCTGGTCTTTTCAAATGCCAAATAGGATGGCTATATTTGTCTTGCAAGTCCTGTTCTTGTCCAGTCAGAAGTCATTTTTTTTTCTATATATGGAACAATTTCACACCATGCCACGCTGAATTACTTTGTTTATCCACTGCATTATGCAGTAAAAATGTATGGAATGTACTTAATTTTGGTGCTTAGGAGTGGGGCTGAATACTTAATACTTAGATGAATTTGAGAATATGCATTTATCTGCCCTCAGGGATGATGGGTCGTGGTGGAATGGGACGCGGAGGTGACCGTGGTGGATTTGTGCCACGTGGGGGGCCTAGGGGGATGGGCCGCGGTGGACCCACTGGAGGAAACATGCAGCAGCGGGCCGGTGACTGGCAGTGTCCTAATGCGTAAGGATTTATTTGAATTTTTTTTTGTCCAGTCATAGCGTAAGCAGTTTTCTTCGGATCAGTAGTTTTCTTTACCTTCATCATAAATACACATGTATTAAGTGAGGATAAAAAGTACATTTTTAGATGAGTTGCAATTCTCTCTTTAAAGATTAATGCCAATATCTTGGGATACAAGCTCAGGTCAATGTGCATAAAGAATCTGTTGGTATGATGAATCAAAATCAGGTTAAATTTCAGTCTCTAATGCATACCACTATAAAATGTTGTGTAAATACATTCCAGGTACACCTACTGACTGACTTCTGTTCCATTTTAGTGGCTGTGGGAATCAGAACTTTGCTTGGAGGATGGAGTGTAACCAGTGTAAAGCTCCCAAACCTGAGGGCTTTGGCCCACCCCCCTTTCCACCAGGTAACGGCATCTTTGGGAATGAGTCTTTCCTCAATACAGCAAGTTAGGCAGTTTAACTGAACACTAAACTGTGTTTGTTTTCTGGCCTTGCATGGATTTAATCAGCACAAAGGTTTTCTTTTCTGTTCGTTTAGATATTTGCACTTGATCTCTAGTTCTCAGGCATCCACAAGAATTTATACTGGATAAGTACTGAGCACTCTTGTTTAGGTGGTGAGCGTGGCCGGGGCGGGCCTGGTGGTATGCGTGGTGGACGTGGGATGGACCGGGGAGGACCAGGAGGCCCTGGAGGGCCAGGCGGATTCCGCGGAGGAAGAGGAGGAGACCGTGGTGGCTTTAGAGGAGGACGGGGCATGGACAGAGGTGGTTTCGGTGGGAGAGGCCGGGGTGGCCCACCAATGGATGACATGGGACGAAGAGGGAGGGGAATGGGCCCGCCTGGCAAAATGGATATGAAGTGAGTACAGATACAAAGATTGCAGTTACATGGCCTATCTCTACATTTTACTTTAGATGGCTGGTTCAGTCAGAGATGTATGTCTTGTGTGAAGTCTCCAGGTCGACAGTGGAGCTTCACATGTCACAGAAAGCTTTGTTTCATAATCAGGGATCTCAAACTTTAAAAAAAAAAAAATATATTTTTTTGGGGGGGGGGAGAGCGTAAGCGGTGCTGCTGGCTGTTCTGAAGGAGCACAGTTAGTTACTGTAAATACGTAAACGCCACCTGAGACAGACTTACTTTGTGATTGTAAATATTTGTACATAGTTAATTTTTTTCAACAAATGTTATAATACTATTGTATGTGTGAGCTGAAGTTTTCCAAAAACTATTTATTTATAACTATAAATATTTATTTTTTTATTTATTTTGTGTCACTCCAAATAGATGGTTAATTTATGGAAATCTTTTCATCATATTGGCTAGTTGTGCTTAAAAAAAAGAGACACATTAAGGCTTAAAATATTAGAAAAGTAATGTAAATATGGTGAAAATACACTCAGGGCTATATGGGTTAATGGGTTATTTGTGTGAGCATGATAAATAGGTTCATGATGGAGGTCAAAATGTTAAAGGTCAAAATGCTGTCCTTTCACACACTCTTAACCAAACTGTTTCACATCGCTGTGTTTTCACTACTCCCGATACAGCTGATCTGACTAATAATCTTATTACTGCGATGTAGTGTGTGTTAAAAGGCACCAACATGTCTCCAGCGATCAGAAAGCCACAGGTCTGAATCCTAGGAATACTAGTGGTACCACTGAGGTCCCCTTGAGCAAGGTACCGTACCCACATACTGCTCTCCGGGCGCTGTGTTCCTGGCTACCCGCTGCTTCACCTGGTGAATGGGTTAAATGCAGAGAGAATTTTGTGCTGTTCACTCTGTGCTGTGGCGTGTTCACGTATGACAGAATGGTCACTTTACACTTGTACGTGAGAGATAATCAAAAATGAAGCTCCATTGTCGACTCAAACACAGAGAAGCTCCAAATGAAGACACACTTGTATAAGATGATGTAGCAGTGCTGCGCTTGTGACACACCGGCACTTCAAACGGTTTCTGAGGGTTAAATGCCCATTAGAGCAGGATTCTAGAAACTAAGACCACTTTGACATAGTGTCATCAGGAGTGTTTTCCTCTGTCCCGGTGGGGCGGATGCGATACTTAAAGCCTTTTTATTTAGTTTTGTTTTTCAACTCTCTTCTCAGGGGAGACCATCGTCAGGAGAGGAGGGAGAGACCGTACTGAGAAACCTCACAAATTCCCGGCTTCACTTTTCAGAAGATTTTAAAACGTGTAATTCCATATTTATAATGGTTAGTATGAAAGTTGTTGCTGCTCTGCAGGTAGTCCTCAGTATTTTTTTTTAAGGATTTTGTTTGTTTTAGGATATTTTGTCTTCTGTGCTCTTTTTGTTTTTGTCAGGAGCCGTTAGTAAACCCGGATGCCATGCATGCTGTTAAGTGTACAGACTGGATTTGTGGAAGTTTTTTTTTTTTAAGCTAAATCCCTTGTTTTTGCTTTCCCCACCCCGTTCCTGTATGGAAAAATAAAAAAACACATCATGTCTCAGGCTGTTTAATTCAAGCATTGATAGAACATCATGGATTGTATGAATGCTTTGGGCAAAAATGAAGCGGAAATCGTGGACCTGGTTCAGATTTAGTGAAGATTTCTGCACTAAAACACAGAGGGGACTTCAGGGAGGAAGCTGTTTATGCCATAAATGCTGTGAATGTAAAGTTATCCTGAAAATAAACCTGCAAAAAAGCACAACTCCACCTCTGAGACTGAAGCACAGCAGTGTTTGCCACTTACAACAATAATGTATACAATTTTCTGTTCATTCTGGATGCAGAAATATTGCTTCATACAAGACTTTGCTGACCAGCTCCATCTTGGATTTTTGATAAATTGTGTAGTTTTTTGCTAAATTATTTAACACATTAATTCAATCCCTAAAGTTATTTAGTATTTTAATGATGTGCAGCAAGGAAAATGGTCATTTAAATTACCAACTCATGTCCAGCAAACTAATTTAGTATAATGAGGGAAACTTACTCAGAATTACAAATTGGAACAGAATTTCTCTGATAGAAGAAGGGTAAACCTCAAATGTTCATAAAATTCATGTCCACTTATGTATTTTTTTTAATTTTTTTTATCACCTTTAATGATGGATTTTGTTCTCTTGAGATCCCACTGGGTGATGCAGCTCTGAGACCAGTTTTTTTCATTAAATCACCTTTTCTTCAAAACATCTGCTTCTGGAGCACCTGCACTCATATTTTTCACTTTCTGAAGGATTTCATAGGAGTTCCTGATATATTGCTCATTTTATAATGTTTGTATTAAATTACCTGCAAAAAGGAAGGGTGCAGTGCTTTCTTGATTAAACACGGACTTTGATCACCTGATAACTAAAATCCTCTCTGAAGGCTCTTTGTAACACATTTTAATTCTAATATTAAAAGTGTCATCAAAACACAGGCAGCTGCTGGCTTGGTGATTAGGGAGGCACCACAGTGATCAGAAGGTTGTGGGTTTGAATCCCAGAGCTGCCAGTATCACCACTGAAATACCCTTGAGCAAGGTGCCGTGTTCGTGTGTGGTGTGTTCATGCGTGACTATACAGGGCCACTATAATTTATTTGTAGTAACATCAAACTAGCATTTTTTTGTATTTTGACAGTTTGAACAGTAAAGGGTTAAAGCTGAATGGGGGGGCGTATTGGTCCCTCCAGTGGTCGTCGTGTGAATTACAGCCAGCGTCTCACATTATCCTGATGTTATTAGACATACAATTCTAAAATCTTACCAGCCCAAACCAAACACTTGGCATGCCGTATTTGCAGGTTCATGACTCCATTAACTCTGGCGTTTCCCAAAAACGCGCTTCAGCTTCGTGACGTGGAGAAATGCTTTCGTCACGTTGCGGAGTTTGTGCAGTCGACGTCACGCGCCGTGTTTCCCCACGCCCCCCCCAGAAGAGGGTGGGTAGAAGCACTGCTGGTGGGTTAATGCAGCCGGAGGAGCATGTGGCGCGTGAAGCATCTCCAGCAGCTTTGTGCCTTCACTCCACCCCTCCATCTCCTTGAGGAACTCTGAGGAACATCATGCGGTAAAAGATGAACGGACACGCGAAAATCCTCCCCTCTCCCACGGCCTCGGTAGGACACGGCGCGCGCCCCGACACGCACAGGGGATGGCTCCTCAAATGGACCAACTACCTGAAGGGCTACCAGCGACGTTGGTTCGTCCTCAGCAACGGACTGCTGTCCTACTACAGGTAAAAAATAGCCTCAGCTGTCAGATCTTCACCCAGCTCTGAGGGCTTCACACAGGTGTGAGCTTTACACTCCCAACCGCCAGTACTGCTCAATTTCCACTTGCTTCTCAGCCCTGGTTCCTTCTTTAGAGCCTTAGTTCTTTAATATTTCATCCTCATGTTCCTAGGGAGTTCCTCCATTTGAGTCTTGGTTCCTCTTAGTTATTCCTCCTCATGTCCTTCGAGAGTTTCCTTTTGGGTCTTGGTTGCTCAGTGGTTCTTCATGTTTCTAGAGAGTTCCTTCTTTAAAGTCTTGATTCCTTAGAAGTTCCTTCTCATGTTCTTCAAGAGTTTCTCTTTTTGAGTCTTGCTTCCTTTCAGTGGTTCTTTCTCATGTTCTCAGAGAGCTCCTCCTTTATAGGAGTGTTTCTTATGTTCTTAAGGTTCAAAGTTACCTTATTGTCGTCAGCAGTTGATGAGACGTTTCTCCACGGACCATAGAGAACACATAGCAACATTTAACATTCAGTAGAGTGCAGCTTACGACAGAAATAACAATAAATAGACGCAACAGATGTAACGATGGTGTATGTAACAGTATAGTGTGGACACTATGTAAACTTTCCAGAATTATTCATGTTGCCCCATAAGTACAGTTGAGTATGGTCCCTCTGTTGAGTCTTGGTTGCTCAGTGAATTTTGGTTCTTCCCCGTGGTTCTTCCTCACATTCTTAAACAGTTTCTCTTTTTGAGGCTTGGTTCTTCTCAGTTGTTCTTACATGTGTTCTCAGAGTTTTTCCTTTTGAGTCCTTCTTTCTCAGGGGTATCTCCTCATGTTTCTAGAGAGTTCCACCTAGTGAGTCTTGATTTTCAGTGTTTCTATCTAATGCTCTTCATAAGGAATCTGCACTTCCTCCCTCCACCAGAGTTCTGCGAGTAAAAGAGGGTCTTATTAGGAGGTGCTGTACGAGTTCATTGCACCTCATACTACACCTCTCACAGCCCCCGTCTTCATTAAAGCGTTTTTCTGCTCTCACAACACAGTAGTGATAAAACGTGGGGTGAATCAGGCTTTGGAGCCTTCGAACCTGCAGAACCAGTGAACTGTCAGCATTGAGAAGTGAATTAAATCTGTCTTAACTTAGTTTAACTGAAATCCCCTCATAATTAGGTGTTTAAGATGTAAACAGAGAGGTTTTGATTGGTTTTGGTGTAAAACTCACCAAGTCAGAATTGTTCACAGTGGTGGTGAATGGAACCAGATGTCTGCCTCTAAAGTCTCCCTCACAGAAAGTTATTACATAAAACGGTTGAATTTGTGTTGATGACGTCTCGTTCCATTCACCTCCACTGCAAAGAAATCAGAATCTCTAGAACGAACCACTCCACACTAAACACAATTCTGAATTATGCAGATATGCTGAAAAATATGTGGAATTCTCTTTTTGTATGAAGAATCTGCATAGAGAACAGTGGACAGATATTGGGACAGGCCTCAGTGCCACACAGTCCAAGCTGGTGTATGGTTTTTAAATGGTTCTTGATCTAGATAAACAGTTCTTTTTTGTGAAGGTTCTTTACATGCACAGCACGTTTACAAATCTGGTCAATGAAAGCTTCTTCAGGGAAATAATAGAATTTATTCTAAGACCCCACACTCAAGAACCCTTTCGTGGTTCCTGTGGACACAGAAGGGAAGCTGGACTACAGTCAGCACCCGTTTACTGCAGTGGAGCAGATTAAAGATGCATGACATCTGGAAGGTGTGTTTGTTCTTCTGGTGTAAATAATTACTGTTAATGTTTGTGTAATATCTTTGAGTGGGGGGGGGGGTGTTTCCGTTTCAAGTTATGTAATACTTCAGGAAAGGCTATTTAGATTCAAACCGTGTGTGTGTGTGTGTGTGTGTGTGTTTGCTACTCCAGGACTCAAGCGGAGATGGCACACACCTGCCGTGGCACCATCTCCATGGCGACGGTACATATCGAGGTGGGAGACGCCTGTCACCTGGTTCTGACGAGCGGGGGGCGGAACTACCACCTGAAGGCCAGCTCGGAGGCGGAGTTTCAGCGGTGGGTTTCTGCGCTGCAACAGGCCAAAGCGAACGCCACTCAGATGATGCACCAATCAGGTGAGGGCTTCAGGGTCACAGTCAGGTCGGTGTTTTCTGGAGGTCACCGCTGTCCATCAGAAGTTTGGTGGAATTGGTTTCAGTGTGAGAGCTGCATTTTCTCCCCCTGTTGTGACGTCACAGCTCTTCAGTGCTCAAGCCAGTTTATTTGTTTATTTAGTATCATACACAAAAGTGTGTTTTCAGTGTGTTCAGTGTGTTTTACAGGAATAGAATAGAAATATTAATCTTAAAAAAATAGTAGGACTTTTTTTCTTTCTTGTTTGTCATTGGTTTCATTAGTGATATTGGTACTGTATGTTTATATTTACTTTAGGAAAATCTTATGTGTATATATAACATATATTTAATAAAAATATGCATAAAAAAATGAATAAAAGAAGATTAGTGTGATGGAAGTGCAGATGTTTCTGGAAGGCATAGGAGAATAGTGCAGTTTTAGCAGCTTTTTAAAACTACGGTTACTGAAGATCTGATACTGATGGGCAGCTGGTTGGACAGTATAGTGGACAAAAACACCATTTCACCATGTTTGGTTTCAGATCTTTTCAACACTAGCTGAGCAGCTCCTGCAGATCTAAGAGACCCACCAGGATTATAAGCATAAAACATTTCAGAGATATAATTAGGGCCCAAACCACTGAGTGACTTGTACACAATGAGTAATGCTTTGAATTCTGTACTGAACTGGGAGCCACTGTAAGGACCTGAGAACTGGAGTGATATGATCTCTTTTCTTGGTTTTGGTTAGAACTCTAGCAGCAGCACTCTAGTGTCTAATGGACTTTTTGGGAATCTGAGTGAGGAGAGAGTTTCAGTAGTCAACACTGTAGGAAATAAAGGTGTGGACAAGTTTCTCTTGTTTGGACACAAAATCTTAATTGTTAGCTCTTTTTAAGGCGCCAAAATGCTGATGTTACAGCTTTAATGGGGTCACTAAAACTAAGATCTCCATCCATGCTCATGCCAGGTGAAAAGAGCTTCAGTATGAACTTTTAACAACAGTGTGAAAAAGAAAAAAGATTCTCACTAGTATTTTTCACTGACGTTAAGTAAATATAGGACAGTTTCCATTCGTGCCAAAGGCGGGTGACAAAACCAGAGGTCTTTTCTCGCAGACCAAATAGGAGGACGGTTTAGTGCAGCAAGTAGAGCTGTATGACATGGACAAAATATCAGTACTGCGAATTTACTGCTACAAATTGCAATTGTGATGCCTGTCACAATATTAAAGGGTTCATATCATCACCTTTCTGGAATTACAAAGTCTTAAAATCTGTAAATATTGTTTCAAATGGTACATTTGCTGCCCCCCATACAGACCATATATGGAAAATAAAATACAGAAACAGCTCATTTTAAATCATAGTTTTTGTGATGGGGGGAAAAAAAACCAACACATTTAAATATAAGTCCTTATTCCGGACAACAGTTTAGCCCCGCCCATTCATGCACTGATTCGCCAACACCTTTAACAGTAAAAAGTTAGACTTTTGTTGGATTACATGAAGACCTTAATTCATCAGAACACCCAGTAACTCACCTGGAGCTGTGATTGGTCACCCTGTCAGAAACACTGCGATTGTTTTGAGGCTCATATTGCAAGCTTCTGTGATATCAGTACTGCGGGGACTAATATTCAGTTATTTTGTGCAGCCCTGTAAGCCAGTTCTTTATTTCCAGCAGGAAAACACTTGAGGTTTTACATTTTGTTGGATCGTTCTGAAATGCATAGGATCTAGTGGGTATTTAATCGGTTTAGCCCCTTGTAAGGCTCCTGTGAGCTGCTAAGGAGATTTACCACCACTGGCCACGAGGGGGCGCTGAAGTCAGTGAATTACTCAAGCCGAGAAGCCTGCGTTTAAATTTAGATGTTTTTAGATTTAATTTTAGATTAAATTTAGATTATGGTGAGTAGTCGGTCAGTGCTTGGCTGTGAGAGGTGTGAATAATTGACAGATGGCTGTTCTACAGGCTCTAACCGCACATGCAGCGCCGTTGCCTTATCATCCCTCTGTCCTCTTCTTGTCCTCTTTCTGCTACTCTGAATGGTGAAGTTGATGATCTGTGATTAAGCCCAGAACACAAACCCAAAATAGCATAGACTTGTGCATAAAAGTACTGGAATTCTTCTAAAGAAAGGTATCTTACTGGGGCAGATGGAGGCCTAGGGTTTGAAGTTCAAAGTTAAGTAACTTAATTTTTTTGATGATGCATAAAAGTTTATTTACTCTCTCAGTCCATTAGTCAATTGTTAATGTGTGTAGTAGTAATATGAGTAAAGCAGAATTGTTAGCTAGCTAGTGTTTAGCAAGCTAGCTCCATCAAATTTATTAGAATGGCCATAACATTTACTAGCTAGGCGCTGTTTAGCTGGGTAATTTGCTTAACATAAGCCAGCTCACTTGCACATGTTAACACATGTTGAGTTAAAAATTTGTGGACATATCTCATCTCATATGAACAATAGGCCTTAAATTGCAGCGAGCTGACGATTGTTAGTGGTTGAGTGTTGCTATGGCAACTGGCGTCTGAAGTAAATTCTGAACCACAGCTGGTATCAGACAAAAGAAGATGTTTGGCCCATAAAGTCAGCCGGAGCCTTTCCCAGCATGGCGGAAGGTGCAGGAACATAATGGACGGGCAGCATAGTAGTGAAATCCTTTTATTAATAAAATATACATTATCTGCATATTCAGTGATCTCTAATTGACTCACTTATGTGGTTTCTGGACCTGTAGAAAACACACCATTCTCGATAAACATGAACTAAAGTATGAATTACATTCAGACATTTTGGCAGCGTTACAAAGTGAATCAGGCATATTAAATCTGCATGGCTTCTTATAACCTCATTAATTTAACATAGTTTAATACTCATTAAATTAACATAGTCAATTAACACAAGTGACAGCATATTTTCATTACAGTTAGCTTTGAGCTAAACACTCAGAGACTGCAGATATTAATGTTCTCACCACAGGAGTTTAGCGAAATAGTGGGAATTTTAATAATCCTGTTGTGTAAAATGTGTGAAATGTCCCTGCTGTGAGGCAGAGTGTCCAAAATGGGCAATTAAATCCACAGGTGTTTTACAGCAATGGTAAGTAAATATAGGACAGTTTTCATTTGCGCCTGAGGGGGGCGACAAAACCCAACACCTTTTTTTTTTTTTTTCATGGACCAAAAAGGAGATCAGTTTAATGAAGCCAGTTCTTAATTTTCACCTGGAAAAAAGCTCATCTGGGTGTTTACAGTCTGTTGGATCATTCTGGATTGAGTGGGACCGAGTGGGTGTAGGACAGAAGGAGGCATTTAGTTGATTTAGCCTCCTGTGAGACCCCTGGAAGCTGCTGATGAGATTTACGACCACTGGCCATGAAGGGGCGCTGTTGTCAGTGAATTGCACATCAGAGCAATCTAGGAATGACTCTGGGCGGAGCCTCAAAAGGCAAGTGTCGATGTCTGAGCCAACTTCTTATGATCTTAAATATATTCATAAATAAATACACAGAGTTAATACTTAGTATAGATTATTATAGTAATAATCTATACTAATACTAATACTTGTATTAGTATAGATTCAGTTAACACAAGTGACAGGGTTTAGCGGTGATGAAAATGTGCTAACTTGTAAATTCATTTCCTGTGCTTCAGAGACTGCAGTTATTAATGTTCTCACCACAGGAGTTTAGTGAAATAGTAGATATTTTAATAATAGACCCACAGTCATGGTACTCGTTTTGTCTCCATCATGATCGATCAGAAAAAGAAACAGCACAAGAATGCCGTATGTATGTAGGTATATAAGGGGTGTCAAGCGATTTTTAAAAAATGAATCTAATTCATAACAAGCTCTCTTATTAATGAATTTAAGTTAATCGCACACATTTTTTGCAGTAAAAAGTGTTTACAGCAAAACTTTTTTCGCTGGTCATGAGCAATAATGGTCTCAATAATCAAAAACATGACCTAATATGCTGAGGGGAAAAATGCTTCAGCAAGAACAATGATCGAACTAAGTCCATCTATAAGGTGCAGTTTAAGACAATGTACATACACATACGAGTGAATTATGCTGCCTTGTCGAAAAAATGCTACAGTAATGCAAATCGACAGCTAGTGTCTATTGATTTATGCTATCTTGAAGTTTTTACCGTTTATACAGTCAGTTTAGCACTGATAATGATGAGGAATAGGCACATAATATGCAAAATAAGCATATTTTTTTTAATGAGAAAAGCATAGATAGATAGATAGATTGATCTTTAGAGCCAGTTTAGACAGTCAGGTTCTAACACTGAGAAATGCAAAAGTGAAGCAGGCTGTTCTGATGATTCATGCTACCTTGTGGAAAAACGCTTCCTTGAAGTTTACACAGCTGCCAGTGTCCCGAGGTAGCACAGATTTATGGGTGTGGCACTGAATCCCAAGACTGTGGAACTGCACATGCGCAGAAGGGCACGGTAGCACATCTCGATGGGTAGCATGTTTCGACGGAACACTGGACTAGGTTAAAGTCACACGGTGCGATTAATCAGTGTTATTTTTTCTGTGATTAATTGATTGAAATTAACACGTTAATTCTACACCCCTAATATATAACATCTGCGAGGACTGTCCCCACGCATACCATCCCCTCTTTGAATTGCTGCCATCAGGCAGACATTACAGTGCTCTCTAGATGCACACAACCTGACTGAACAACAGTTTTTTCCAGAGAGCAGTGGCTGTTCTAACCCTGGTCAGAAAACCCTAAAGAATAACAAACTCTGCAACTACAGAATAGTGTGAATGTCATTCAGTGCAATATCATGATACTGACTTGATACTGACTTGCTGCTGTATACTTTTAGTTCTAATTATATACATGGGCGCTGATGGGGGGGGCGGGGGGATGTGTCCCCCTCAGACCTCGATCCGTCCCCTCTGATGCACAGATGATGTAGTGATGTATAACTCAGACTCGTGTTTTAGGGTCTAAAACAATTTATTTTGCACATCTTAAATCGAAAACCTGAACATGTCACTCAATTTACTGTTCTCTTCAAGCTCATAGTTCCTAGCAGCACATCTTGCC
The DNA here is from genome assembly GCA_037974365.1 of Hydrocynus forskahlii. NCBI lineage: Eukaryota > Metazoa > Chordata > Actinopteri > Characiformes > Alestidae > Hydrocynus > Hydrocynus forskahlii. The sequence goes on along the minus strand of JBBPCX010125960.1, from coordinate 94 downwards.
TCATTGGTGCCCGCCCCCCCACCACCGCCGATTCGTCCCCCCCCCCCAGCCCCCCGCATTAAAAAGACTATCTGGGCCCCTGATTATGTATGTA
>JBBPCX010125912.1:9030-19404 GCA_037974365.1 Hydrocynus forskahlii | reverse complement strand
TGATCATCTGGAATCATCTGCTCCTGGTTCTTCACTGGTTCAGGACTTCAGTTAGACGCTCTTTGTTCTGCTTGAATAGGTCACTGTGTGTCTTAACTAACAAAAACATTCCTCTGAAACTGTTAAGGTTCAGGAACTGGACTGGAAATGAGAGTCTTTGAAAGTCCTTCCGGAAGCCTGGAGAACTCTATGTTGTGTCTGTTCTACATACTCTAGGAGAAGATCTGAAACATGACTCATAACCCCCAGTTTCTATTTTCTTTGCTGTTTTTAAGTGACTGTCACCCAGTGGTCTGCATATATGGGACCACTATGATCGCTGTGGAGACTGGACTCTATATTGGATCTGTCTCAGATCTCAAGGACCCTGAAGTTCTGACCAATGCAGGGATCACTCATATCCTCACTGTGGACTCAGAGGAGCCGAATATCTCTGGTTTTCACGTGAAATTCGTCCATGCTTTGGACGATTCGTCCACAGATCTCCTCAGCAGGCTGGATAGCTGTGTCCAGTTCATCACAGAAGCCCTTAGTGCGTCTGCAGGCAAACCGTCATCTGTTCTGGTCCACTGGTATGTTGCTTAATTTTAGTATCAGGGTGGAGGATGTGGAAAAAAAATATTGTGATGCATGATAATCTAAATAACCATCCTCTGTGATTGGAATCCAGTATGAATCTGCAGTGCATGTTGTTTTTATGATCTAGTAGTAATAATTGTGGAGAGATTATGTAGTGTGTAGTCGTCTGACAGTAATTGTAGAGCTAATAATTTTCATTTCAGTACACAGATTACATCCATTAGGTAGACGCTTTTATTTAAAGGGACTTAATCCAGTATGAATCTGCAGTGTATAGTTTTTAATGTCTGATAGTAATAACTGTGGAGTGACTTTAATCCAGTATGAATCTGCAGTGTGTGGATTTCACAGTCTGACGGTAATAATTTTGGAGTAATTTTAATGGGGAGTGATTTTTTTTAAATCCAGTATGAATATTTAGTTTTGAACAGACAATATACCAGTAAAATATTAGTGCAATAAAAAAAAACCTGTAATGGGACATGGGACTGACCATCAATTAGCAGCCTCTTACCTTGCAGTTTCTGTACACTGATTTTTGTTGTTGTGTTTGGTAAACTGAGAAAAGAGTGTTTTAACAGTTTATTATTATAAAGGGAACGTTTTGTCATTGTCCTGTTTTAGTACATTCACTTTGTTAGGAGTTAAAGTGGAATTCCACCAGTTTTTCAAAAGATGTCAAGTTGCTCGGAGTGGGTTTGATGTGAAATTTTTCATCGCAGCAAAATCCATATTTCTTTACAGTGGTTGTGAATGGAACCAGGAATCTACAGCACAAATATAGCCATTTTAATTACTCTCCAATCTCATCAGTATGGAATGTTGATAACGGGAAAACAGTGGTAAAAGTTTTTTTTTTTTTAGCCATGTGGGTCAAAGTAGAAGTGCTGCTGTTGTGACGGCTTACTTGATGAAAACCCAGAAGCTGAGTCTGCAGGATGCCTATGCCAGACTCCAGCAGCTCAAACCAGATGTGAAGTAAGTGCAGAAATGTTCTTGTATTACTGCTACAAACAGAACACAGCTGAGCTTTTGAGTCTGATCAGAAGCTGCTCACTACTCCCCGCATGCTCCTCCCCCAGCCAAGGGCAACTGCATCTTAAAGGTCTGGCGGAGATTGTTGTTCCTGTTCCTGTTGTTTATAGACTACAGCAGGGGTGGGCAGCTCCGGTCCTGGAGGGCCATGGTCCAGCACGTTTTGGTGATTTCCCTGCTCAGAAACACCTGGTTCACCTCGCCAGTTAATTGTTAGGTTTAGTGAATGTGTTTGATGAGGAGAACCATCAAACGGTGCTGGACACCGGCCCTCCAGGACCGGAGCTTGACACCCTTGGACTACAGACTCTCAGCTTCTCTTCCAACAACATTTACTTTAATGGACTCTTGGTGATACCAACTCTCTTAGCCGTAGATGGTCTATCTGTCAATAATCTTGTTTATTAGGGGCCTTCTGTTGTTATTTATCCCCATAAGACTCTTTTCTTTATCTCCGGGTCAACCTGAGGAGGACGGGTTCCCCTTTTGAGTCTTGGTTCCTCCCGAGGTTTCTTCCTCCAGCTGAGGGAGTTTTTCCTCCCCTCTGTTGCCTTTGGCTCACTAGGGGCTCGGACCTGGACTCTGTAAAGCTGCTTTGTGACAACATGGTTGTAAAAAGCACTATAGAAATTGAATTTATTTGAATTGAGAAGCCGTTTTATATTTTCAGAATGAACAAGGAGTTTCTGGACCAGTTGGCTCTGTACGAATCCATGAACTGCGAATTGGACACTTACAGTCCCTTGTATAAGCAGTTCAGACTGAGGAAGGTCACAGAGAAGTATCCAGGTACGTCTTCATATTACAATACTGTACAATAGTGATGGGCGAATAAAGCCTCGTGATGCCTCTGAAGCTGCTTCCTGATTGTATCGCAAATTGGTTCGAAGCATCAAAGCATTGGGGCAACTAGGCGACATCTGGTGGTTAGACTAAAGTACTGCAGACAAATAATAATATAACTAACAGATGTAATGGTACTGATGCACCGTTATGTATTAAGTACATAAAATATATGTATTTGTCTTTGTCTGTTATTCATAATATGTGGAGAAATTGCAGCAAGAAGGATAATAGGTTATGTTTGTAGCTACACAGGCTACTTGTAGCAATTCTGCTTCAATAGAAACTGGTTTGTGGCTATCAGGCTAAGTTGCCTGTGTAGCCAGAAAACCAGTTTATATCGAAGCAGAATTACTACAATCATGGTAGCCTAAAGGATTGTGCTACAGATTAAATGTGAAAGATGCTATGTTGAAGGTGGTTTGTGGAAAAGTGCTTGTGCTAAACAATTGCCATTGTGGGAAGTGGGGAGTGTGCTTGTGCAATAAAGGGTGTCATATTGGGGATTGTTTTGTGGAACAGTGTTGTTCTTTTCCAAATTTTTATTTAAGAACAGTATTTGTTCCACAACAGTAGGTTTTAGGCAGTTTCTCCTTTTAGAAACAATTTCCCCAGCTTTGGAGAAAATCCTCTCGCAGGGAACTGTTGAAGCTGGTGTGCACAGGTAGTGTATGGCAATTTCATGTACATGAGGATACACCAGCTTGTGTGTAAGCCAATATTTCAATGGGTCTTCTGCTCTTGGAATGTGAGCAAGCGGCAAGACTCAAATCCGGAAAACCCCTCCCAGCGCGTCGGTGACGTTCGAAGCTTTGGACGTCGTCAGTCACGTGGTCGATACAAGCTTCAACACACTGTGTCAGACCACTTAGCTTCGAAGAAGTGAAACGAGCTTCAGTGCTTCGGTACGAACGTCCCATCACTACTGTACAACAGTCTTAAACATTTAAAAAGTGTTTAGATTAGCGGTGAGTGTTTTATTCATATTGATGTTACTAAATATTCTAAATAAAACTAAAAAGGATAGATATAAATAATGTTCTAGTTTTATCAGAAAAACCTGGTTTGATTCGATCAGTCCTTCATTAAATTAAATCAGGAGCTGTTGGTGTAGTTTCACATGTCCAAACAACGGCTGGAGGAACCAAGGAGGAATCTGGAACCGAACCTGTGTTCTCCTCCGCAGCTCACACAGTATCAGTTACTTTTACAAACAGAACAAAACCTGATATGTTTTACTGCTTTCTTGTTTGTTTGTATTTATTCTAATGGGAACTTTGCCAAAAGACACCTTATCACACGCTGAGGAAAAATGGATTTAAACTATTTGCAAAGGTGCCTAAGACGTTTGCACAGTACTGTAGGTGCTGATTCAATATGTATGGTAATTCTGTGAGTATTGCCATTCTGTAAATGTCCCTATTCAATACGATAATATTTTCCTTTTTACAGTTTTAAAGCCTTGAACCATGTTAAAAAAGTTGCTGCTAAAGCTCGATTTAATAGCTGCACAACTGAACTGTCCATAGTTACAACAAATAAGTTTTCCCCTCACAAAACCAAAGATGGCATTTAAACTATACAAAAGAACTTCAAATACAGCAACATACATCTACACTTCAAATTAAAAGTTAATGAAAAGCTATATTTGCTGCTGTTGTAGTATAAACTATACAGGGATGTTTGGATGTTGTTTAATATTTAGAATATTTAGTTTTTATGCAAATACAAGAGCTGGTCTACATGTTCTGGGGTCAGATTGCTCCAATAATAATTGTAGCCTACTGCTAATGTTGTTTTTACCCCTATTTTAGCCAACATTTCGCAACCTCAGAATCAAAACAAAAACAAAAATCTCGAAGTCGCAGGAAAGAATCGCACTACATGATTGAACTGATATCTCTAATGTCTTTACACTTTCAGTTCTGGGATCTGTGAGTGATTTGGTACCGTGCTGCACAGAAAGACGGACTAAAATATATTTTATTGATTATCAGAGTCTGAAAGATCTTTTATTTTGAAGAAAAGGCTTGGACATGTGATACGGTACATCAAAAATTTAGCCCACAAGCTAGTAAAAATGAATTGCTTTTAGTTGTATCTGTACCAGTCCGTGAAAATATTGTTTTACATGAAACTGGTCCGTGACGCAAAAAAGGTTGGGGGCCGCTGCTGTAGAGCATAAATGACCAGAAGAGTGAGAGATCTTGTGTTTTGTTGGTTCAGAGCTGCGGAACGTCCCCAGAGACGTGTTTGCTGCCGACCCAGCGCAGACCCAGAACACTGAGGTGGTCTACAGGTGCAGAAAATGCAGGTGAGATAAAATTCACATCCACTTAACTAACCATCCACACAGCCTCCACCTGACTGAACGTTAGGACTCAGGATGTGTGTTAGGGCTTGTTGCAGTCCTTACTCTGTTGTTTTACCCTCCAGACGGACCCTCTTCCGCCACTCCAGTATCCTCAGTCACTGTCTGGGAAGTGGGCTCTCTGCCTTCTCGCATAAAAGGATCGGCGCCGGATGTCCCGCAGGTGACCAGCTGCAGTGCACGTCGTACTTCATAGAGCCGGTCCAGTGGATGGAGGAGGCATTACTTGGTGTTATGGATGGACAGGTACCACTTATAATCACACAAACTCCAGATACTTACACCCTGCTGTGACCTTCAGAATTTAGAAAACAAATATAAAAAAGTGTACATATACATATATACGTGTGTATATAAAGGTGTGTGTGTGCGTGTGCGTGCGCTTGTGTAATGTTGTGTACACAACATTAAAATACTATATAGCTCATAAGGCTTCATAATGCTGTGCATTACTGGTCTCTCGTAGCTCCTCTGTCCTAAGTGCAGCTCCAAGCTGGGCTCCTTTAACTGGTATGGAGAGCAGTGCTCGTGTGGACGCTGGGTGACCCCTGCCTTCCAGATGCACAAGAACAGAGTGGACGAAATCAAACACATCAACATATCCGCACTCAAATGACACGACTATTAATGTCACAAATAAAGGTATAAATTGTTTAAGTCATTTGTAGTTATTTCTGATACACGAAAGCCTTTCCAGGATTTTTAATTTCATGATTTGACCACTAGGTGGCGACATACTGCTGTTGTCCTCTCTTAGAAACAGCATCAATCATAAACACACTTTGCATCCTGGCAAGTGTTTGCAGTGCCTTAGGGTCATTATGATGAATTATACTTTAATTTAAATAAAAAGAAAGGAATTAAAAAGAAAGGTTACATGAAACTATGGCATCATTAAAACTTGTTACAGGAATTTTACCATGGAGTCAGTGGTATTTGTGCATTTTTATAAAACTATGATAAAATACACTAATAAATATTTAATTTCTTATTAGTAATAAATATAATCGCAAGCTATGCAGATAGTTAACAGCAGGCTGTGTTTGCCAAGAAACGTGATGTAAAAGATTATTCTCTTAACAGCTCAGTGGTTTATCATTTTCATGAAACCAGAATGTAGATGTGCTTTAGATAGAAAATATAAATAGTGCAAAAGTGGCTATGTGGACAAAAGTATGTGGACATGTACACACATCCCCAAAACCTCTTTGGTAGTGAGCTCATTTACAGGTATCAGTCTTAAAGGCACAGCAAAAGAAAAAGCCTGTATAATTCCAAGGGATGTAGAGAGGTTGCAAAATGGTCATATAACAGTGGCTTCTTGTGTCACCATCATTAGCCTTTCAGCTCCGGCTGAGACTAAAGAAGCAAAATGTTGACCCCAAATATATCTGGGATCAGTAGAAAGTCATGACTTCCAGACGTGAGCACTGTCCAGGACGAGACGGGGTGGTCAGCCAGCAGTGAGATGTGAGAGCGTGTTAAGGCGTGTGTGTAATAGCAGGGTAGACGTCTCCAGCCCTGCAGAAATGAGTGGTATTTACCCCCATGTTATTTACTGCTGCAGAAATGAGTGGTATTTATAAGTTATTTACCCCCTCAAATTATAGTGCATTTATTTATTTCCATCAAGATGCATGTAGATGCTGACCACCAGTGAGTAGTCTAGATTTCTAAACACCCAGTACAGTCCAGATTAACACCCAGGACAGTAGACGGGGAGGCAAAAACAACTTTATCCACTTTCACGGCAGGTTTATTTATACATTATATGGAAAAAATATTGGGACAACAACATTATTTAATGACATTCAAATCCATAGATTTTAATATGTAGTTGGTCCCCCTTTGGGGCTACAACAGCTTCCGCTCTTCTTGGACGGCTTTCCACAAGATTTTGGAGTTTCAGTGGGAATTTGCGTCCATTCATTCTGTAGAGTGTTTATGAGGTCAGACACTGATGTTGGATGAGAAGGTCTGGATCACAATCTCCGTTCCAGTTCATCCCAAAGGTGCTGGATGCGGTTGAGGTCAGGGCTCTGTGTGGACCAGTCAAGTTTTTCCACACTGAACTCCAGCCACGTCTTTATGGAGCTCGCTTTGTGCACTGGGACACTGTCATGCTGGAATAGAAAAGGTTCTTCTCCACAAAGTTGGAAGCATGGTGTTTTTCAAAATGTCTTGGTCTGCTGGAGCATTAAGATTGTCCTTCACTGGAAGTAAGGGGCCCAAACCCTGAAAAACAGTTGTGTCCCAATACTTTTGTCCATATAGTGTATGTTTTAATACTGTAAGATGTATGCAGTTGTCAGTCACAATGTCAGGAAGTTCAGATGCATTTATTAAGTAAAGAAAGGGTTAAAGCCATGGACTCTGTGGGTTCAGGCTGAAGTAGATGGTGGTCCAGAACACATAAGCAGGCCCACCCCAGGACAACCCGTGAAGAGGAAATTTATGTCCCTGCTTTAAATCCTGCTGAACAGAGTCAGAGCTCCAAATCTCACACGCCTCTCAGAACTGGAGGCCAAAACTCAACAAATCTCCAAATTTCACTCGTGTTTTATTGTCTGCTCTCATTCCAGCTTGTCTGAGTTTTATTCAAGGCTGTGTTACAGGGATTTAACTACAGGCTTGTAAAACCATGATAAAATACACTTTAAGATACACTCATTCAAGGACAATTAAAAAAAATTATAATATAATTACTATTAAGAAGTTAAGAAGTGTCTTGATCAAAGGTTGTGTCATCAATAGCTCAATAGTTTTTAATAACTTGCATGAAAGCAGAATTTTAATTGAAAACATAATGTGAAAAAACCCTGAATGGCCAAAAGTATGTGGACACATCTCCTAGTTATTGTGTCAGCCACACTCATTGCTATAAAAATCAAGCCTTTAGCCATGCAGTCTCCACTGACAAACACTGACAGTACAACGGGTCGTAATGAAGAGCCTAGAAAATAAACAGAATCAGTCATTCGGCCAAGGGCGCATATGGCTGTATGTCTATTGGGCGTTTTTTGGAGAATGTGGCTCAGCTAATCAGATTGCAGAACCAGAACTATCTGTTTTTTATTATGTGTATCTGCTTTTGGTCTAGAACACACAGAGAATCAGGCTTGGTCCAGTTCTTTTTATACGTTTCTCCATTTTTGATGTGTTTTTGTAACTTGTTTAACCCAGATGAGCACATGTGGTGCTTTCGTCCTGTCCAGGCCTCATCGTACAGACTGGGAGCTCCGGGGAAACTGTCTGGAATCTTCAGATCCCATCAGGTTTATGAGGGTCACATCCCCTATGTAATGGAAGGAGTAGAGCTCTGTATGTGTGTGTGTGTGTGTGTGTGTGTGTGTGTATGAGTGACTGTATGATTGAGTGAGTGACTGACTGACTGACTGATTAGTTGTTGAGAGACAGCAGGGAGTTTTTCCTGCGTTTGGCTTTGGACTGATTGCTTTTTACTTCACCGGTACCACTGTGGTCTTTAAAACACCAGCGCCACTTAATCAGAAGGGGTTGCAATAATCAGCTGTACCCCATTTGACTGCAGGTTTATTAATACACTATATGGACAAAAGTATTGGGACGCCTGACACCAGCATGGACTTTAATGACATTCAAATCCATAAACTGTAATATGGAGTTAGTCCCCCTTTGCAGCTATAACAGCTTCCACTCTTTCTGAAAGACTTTCCACAAGATTTTGGAGTTTCTGTGGGAATTTGTGCCCATTCATTCTGTAGAGCATTTATGAGGTCAGGCACTGATGTTGGACGAGAAGGCCTGGCTCACAATCTCCGTTCCAGTTCAGAAGAATCAGAAAGCTTTAATGTTCCCGGGCGAAACTACTTATGTTACAATTGCATGTTACAGTTGTACATCCCATAATCGTCAGGCTTTTTACTCCGTTTTTCTTAAAAGGCCCTGAAGTCCATGTATAACACTTGTGTGGTTTTATGTCCCAAAACAGTCATAATGAATTGTATTATTAATGGTTGAAATTTGGACACAGCCCTTTACGGTGTAGCCAAACGCTGCGGGCCTTTTGCACAACAGGTCTGTTTTCACAAATCGCCTCAGGAGTAGGAGTGCTGATCTAGAATCGGTTTGTGTTACAATGATTATTGAAAATGGTCTGAGTATCTCAGTGCACCTTAAGACTGCTTTGTGAAAACCAGCTTTGCAGTCTGTAACGGCTGAATTACAGAAACTCACAGTAAATCATACTGTGTCCTAATCCACGTCCACAATCTGGTACACCTTAATGAAGTGCTGTGTGTGGTTTGAGTGGCCAGAGAGAAGTTTTAGGGGCGTATTTACAGAACTGAGCTCAGTTTCTCCCATTTCTTAAATTCAGCTCCTAAGAAAGAGCTTCAGTTTTGATATCAGTTTGATCTCAGATCTTAAAATGAAATTTCTTTTCTCTCACTGCTCTGATCTTTATTCAGCTCAGATCATCAGATCTTCAGATCAACCAGAGGATCCAGAAGAAAACTTGGTTTCTTATAAATGAGTCTGAAATTCAAGCCGCGACTCCCAAAGTCAGACAGTTTTGATCCATAAGGTTAAAGAGGAGAAACTGAGAAGCCGATGAGAACAGCAGGAGAACTTCTGTCTTAAGTTGATTTTTTCTTTCGCTCCTAAAGGGGGGTTTAGGAGAAACAAGTCAGGCTTCAATGAACTCCAACTACGCAGATGATTTCTGATCAGGCAAAGAGAAGACTGTTATGATGCAAAATCTTTCTCTGGGAACTGCTCCAGTTCTAAAGAAGCAAAATCTGGACTCTAAACATGTCTTGGTTGATGGACTACTTTAAGAATAAGTGGATAATTGTGTAAATTAGATTTTTTGCTGACCTGTTCCTTTAAAAAAACATTAAAATGACTAGGATTTCTATGGGTTCCTATGGTAGACACCTGTTATTTTCTTGCCAATGTGGATCTAGGCCTCTTTCGTCCTCTCTGTGACAGACTTGACCTTTTCTCTGCAGCTGTCAGGGTTACAGACAACCTTTTTCTTTACTTGTGCATTACAGTTAAGGGTGGATGGTTCGACATTTCTCACTGCAGCTGCTGCCTGGGAACAGTCTGGCCCCTCCGGTCCAGCTATACGCCCATTCAGACCCCAAATGACATTTTATGCTCCACGATGTGGGACAAGGATGACGGTAGACTCATTTAGGAGCAGTGGTAGGAAATACTGGAAATAATGGAACTCCCTACAGTTTGAAGGAAATGAAGGGAAACCTGTGTAAGGGATTTTACTGCAGTCTGTCCAGCGCAGATTTATGGGAAGTGAAGCTCAGTGTCACAGCTGTTTGAGCCAGATATTACTCAGGTGTCTACACTCACTGCACTTAATACACTGTATTGAAACTAATTACACTTAATATACTTTATTATTACCCCTTTGTATTTCCACTCACTGGCCACTTTATTAGAAACATCAACCTTGAATTTCTACTCATCGGCCACTTTATTAGAAACACCTTGTACTACCACTCACTGGCCACTTTATTAAAAACACTTGTACTTCCACTCACTGG
>JBBPCX010125865.1:0-19408 GCA_037974365.1 Hydrocynus forskahlii | reverse complement strand
TAAAGAGGTGTGCAAATTAGCCCAGACTATGTCTGACACTGTAATATGCTCTGGCCCCATCCCAATATGGCATGGCCCAGAGGTTTGCAACAGGCTTTGGGCACTGAATTGGTGGATGTCCAAGTGGTGCTCAGAAAACAATGTGGGATTTATCGACAATTGGTCCACGTTTGAGGGCAAGTCTGGTCTCTCACCCCTCATGGGAGGATGCTCCTCCCATTTCTTGCAGCATAGCCCACAGTCTGTGAGCTAGTCGCTGCTGACAAACCAGTGCCGAGGCCAGGAGGTGGACTGACCTGCTAAACCGACTGCCTGCTGGCTGACTTGAGTTTTCATTTAGGTTTCACTCTAAGTTCTATAAAATCAAGACTTTGTCTGTCCCCCGAACTAGAAATTTCAAAATGTGTGCTCAAATAATTTAATTAATCTCGCTCATACTTCCAGGAAGCTCAGCACCTTAGATCTAAAATTAAAGCTGGGACTGTTAAACATTAGATCGCTTACTCCTAAAGCTGCTCTTGTCAATGAGTTCCTTATTGATCAGAATCTTGATACCTAACGCCTTACTGAGACTTGGATTAGACCTGACAAGTTTGTTGCTCTAAATGAGACTACATCTCCAGGCTACAATCACGTACATAGTCCTAGACTAAAAGGTAGAGTGGGAGGCACAGGAACCGTATATAGTAGTGCTATTAAACACATAACTGAGTTTAGGTTCTTGTCCTTTGAAACTCTGTTCCTTAACATAACTAATCTAGTTACAAATAAGGTCTCTCTCTCCATAATTATCGCCAACAGGCCACCAGGGCCATATGCAGAGTTCTTACAAGATTTCAGCTGTTTTATAGCAAACTTAGCAATTTGCTGCGGTAAAATTATAATTATTGGATATTTTAATATTCATTTTGAAAACGAACAGGATCCTCTAAAATCTGCATTTTAATCAGTTCTGGCTTCACTCAACATGTAACAGGTCCTACACACTGCTGTGGCCGCACACTTGACTTAATCTTGACTCTTTGTGCTAATGTGGATACCATAGCTATTCTTCCTCAGACCACAGTAATCTCAGATCACTACCTCATTACATATGAAATTCATCTTAACCATACATATGAACTTCATCTTAACCATAATTTAAGCACACACCTTTTTGTATAAGTCATGCAATTACACCGGCCACAGCTCCTAGTTTTATTGAAAATATCAGCCCCATTTGGCACTCCATCTTGTCCAGCTGACCTAGATAACCTAACTGAACCAGGGAGGTGCAGAACCACAGGCACCTGCTAACTATAGTAGTGATGATTTTATGTACTTTTTCAACAATGAAGTAGAAATAATAAGACAAGAAATTCAATCTAAAAATTCAGCTCCACCACTTTTACCACTTGACTTAGCGGACACCGATACTGTTCAAAACTCTAGTTGAGAAACTGTCATCTTTTAATCCAGTCCAACAAACAGAGCTTTCTGCAAATATTCTCTCTTTAAAATATTCTACCTGTACACTAGACTGTATTCCTACAAGCTTGCCTAAAGTAGTCCTACCAGTAATAATTGGACTTCTATCGGTATTAAATGCCTCACTTAGTATTGGTTATCTACAGAAATCCTTTAAATGAGTGATTATTAAAACTCCATATTGATCCATGCTAGCTCTTAAATTATCAATCATCTCTAATCTTCCATTTCTTTCTAAGGTTTTAGAGAAAGTCATTGCCCACCAGTTATGTTCGTTACTACACAAAAACCATATATATGAAAAATTTCAGTTTGGGCTTCAGCATCATCATAGCACAGAAACAGCCTTAGTAAAGATAGTAAAATACCTTTTACTTTCCACTGACAAAGATTTTGTCTCTCTGCTGGTTCTGCTTGACCTTAGTGTGGCATTTGACACGACTGACCACTCTATTTTACTAGACAGACTAGAAAACCTTGTCAGAGTTACTGGAACTGCCTTATCCTGGTTTAGATCATACCTGACTGACCGCTATCAGTTTGTCAGAGTTAAGGCGAACTCCTCAGTACCCACCAAAGTACAATGTGGTGTCCCACAAGTTTCTGTATTAGGACCTCTTTTATTTACTTTGTACACGCTGCCATTAGGGATGATTATCCGCAAACATGGGATCAGCTTCCCAGATGATAAACTTAGATTTAATCAAATTTGGGACTGCAATAAAGATATAAAAGACTGGATGTCACATAACTTTCTCTTACTCAAAGCAGATAAAACAGAGGTCCTTCTTCTAGGTCCAAAAGCTGCTAGAAACAAACTGTCATGTCTAATGCTTGAACTTGCTGGTTCCTCAGCCTCTCCAATGTCAACTACAAAGAATCTCCATGTCACTATGGATCCCAATCTTTCATTTGACACACATGTAAGTGCTGTTACTAAATTAGCTTTCCTTCATCTACGAACTATTGCTAAGTTAGGAAGTGCACTCTCCATAAGGCATAAAAATTAGTCCACGCCGTTATTACATCCAGACTGGTTTATTGTAACAGCCTCTTGTCAGGCTGCTCCAACAAAAATCTAATTAAGCTTCAACTAGTTCAGAATGTGGCAGTTAAGAGTCCTCACTAGAATCAGGAAATTTGACCACATTAGCTCAATATTATCAAGACTTCATTGGCCTCCGATCAGATTTTGTTTGGATTATAAAATTCTACTAATGACATATAAAGCATTGAATGGCCTTGCACTTGAATACCTCCATGAACTTCTCTTACTGCACAGTCACTCAAATCTCAAGGTGCTGACTACATACTTGTCCCTAGAATTATGAAAGCTTCAGCAGGGGGAAGAGCATTATCATATATAGCACCCAAGCTCTGGAATGCTATTCCGATTAACATTTGGGACACATTCTCAGTTTTTAAGTCCAGGGTGAAAACCTACTAGTTTATTCAGGCAATTTTTCCTGCCAGATGAAAGGTGTAGAGCTGGAAAGCGGTGGGCACAGAGAATTCAAGTAAACTAGGACACTCGTGTTGTTGCCCAGCCACTGTGTAACTAGCAAGCCGAACTGTGCATCCCTGGGACCAGTAAGAGCAGAGGGGGCGGTTTGTGCATTTATGTGCAATACAGCTGGTGTATAGACAGTGTAGTCATACATACACACTGTTCACCTAACTTTAAGTCAATTTCAATTTACAATGCAGCCACCGCAAATGCTAGCATAGCTCTGTCACTGTTATCCGACACCATCAACAAGCTACAGTAGACTCATACCGATGGTGTACATATTATAGCTGCCGATTTTAACAAGCAAACTTATAGTCTGTCCTGCCTAAGTTCTGTCAGCATGTTAAGTGTCTGACCATAGGGTAGAACACATTAGATCGCATCTACACTAACATTAAACATGCATACAGAGCCACACAGCTTCCAGACTAAGGCCAGTCAGACCACCTCTCTCTTCTCCTTACCCCTGCATACAGGCCTCTCAAAAGAAGTACAGCTCCTGTGATCAAGTCCATCACCACATGGCCGGAAGACGCACTTCTTCAGCGTCAAGACTGCTTCACTAGCACCGAATGGAGCGTTTTTGAACACCAGGACCTGGCTGCACACACAGAAGCTGTCCTGTCCTACATCACATTCTGTGTGGGGAATGTTACAGTAAACAAATGCATCCGAGTGTTTCCCAACCAGAAGCCCTGGATGAACTCCGCCTTCAGGTCAGGAAACAAAGAACTGTACAGTGCCGCCAAAGCAGATCTAAAAAGGACAATCAAGAAAGCTACATCTGACTACAGAAGGAACATAGAAAATCACCTTCTGGACAACACTCGGCAGATGTGGCAGGGTATTCAGCAGATCACCAACTTCAAGGGGGCAGACCCACTCAGCTGAGGACTCAAGCTTTGCGCTAGCAGAAGAGCTGAACACCTTTGCATGCTTCGAAACCCCACAGCTAGCAGTGACACCATCCCAGCACCAACCAGTTTCCTGCTCCCTTTCACTAACAGTACAGGTACAGGACATTAAATGGATGCTCAGCAGGGTGAACCCCAGGAAAGTGACCGAACCAGATGGAGGCCCGGGGAAGGTACTCAAAGCCCGTGAAGACCGGCTCTCACAGGTATTCACCAGTTCAATTCAATTTCAATTCAATTTTATTTATATAGCGCCTTTTACAACCAGGTTGTAACAAAGCAGCTTAACAAAGTCCAGGTCTGAGCCCCTAGTGAGTAAGCCAAAGGCAACTGAGGCTAGGAAAAACTCCTTCAGCTGGAGGAAGAAACCTTGGGAGGAACCAAGACTCAAAAGGGGAACCCGTCCTCCTCAGGTCGACCTGGAGAGAAAGGAACGCGAATCTTTATGGGGATAAATAACAAGAGAAGGCCTTAATGAACAAAATTATAGATGGATAGGCCCTCTACAGCTAACAGAGTTTGTTTCATTAAGTGTCCAGAGAGGTAAGTATTGTTGATAGAAGAACTGAGAGTCCATAGTTCATAAACATCAGGATCAGGAGCAACAATCTCCGGCAGAGCTTTATGCAGCGGTTGCCCCAGCTTGGGGAAGGGCCCGAGTGGTGCTGGGACCAGTCAAGGGCAATTTCCCATGGTGATCAGTCCGGCAAATGTGCAGCAGTTCTCCTCGGGAGAAAACAGAGGTTCTGTTAGTTCTGTTTAAATTTGCAGAGGATTATTTATATCTGTGAGGAGTGCAAGTTAAGACTCCGGCATATCTAGCTAGAGCAGCCTGGCTAGAAAGGGCAGAACTGAGAGGTATGATGGGCATGAGAGCGTCCTGGGATACCGGTGCACCTCCACTCTGCCATCACAAACCTGAGTGAACGTGAAGAGTGGTGGGGCGACAACACCAGTGTCCCAGTTTACACCACAATTTTCAGTCCCTCGCTGACGCAAGCCACCATCCCAGCCTGAAATCTGCCACCATCATCCCAATACTCAAAAGTCAGCTACAAATAGCCCAAATGACTACCGCCCAGTTGCACTTACACCCATCATCACTAAGTGCTTCGAGCGGCTAGTCCTAAACCACATTAAAGCCTGCCTCTCCTCCTCCTTTGACCCCCACCAGTTTGCCTATAGAGCAAACAGGTTAACTGAGGACACCATAGCCACTGCCCTTCACACCATGCTGAGCCACCTGGAGCATTGGGAAAACTACGTCAGAATGCTCCTCATCAGTGTCAGCTCAGCCTTTAACACCATCATCCCCGACATCTTGGTCAGCAAACTGTCTGATCTGGGAATCCCACAACTCACCTGCTCCTGGATCAAAGACTTTCTCACAACCTGGCCCCAAACAGTAAGACTGGGACCCCACCTCTCCTCCACCCGGACGGACACTGAGTACAGGCTCCCCACAAGGGTGTGTGCTGAGCCCACTGCTGTTCACCTTATACGCCTCTGACTGCAGACCTACCCACATCAGCAACACAATAGTTAAGTTTGCTGATGAAACAGCACTGGTGGGGCTAATCTCCAGTGGAGATGAGCCTGCCTATAGGGACGAGGTCCTGAGGCTGTCTGAGTGGTGCTTGGCAAACGACTTGGCTCTGAACACTATAAAAACCAAAGAGATCATCCTGGACTTCAGGATGCACAAGGCAGATTCACCTCTACATTCAAGATTCAAAGATTCAAGATTCAAGATTCAAAGCGTTTGTCATAGGTACAGAAGAAATTGCATTTCTCTGTGCAATGAAATTCTTTGTTTGCTGTCCACACACAAATGCTGAGTTAGGTTAAGAGTTAATAAATAAAGTAGAATAACATTTTAAAAAATGAAAATAACATTATATATATATATATATATATATATATATATGTAAAAAATAGAGCAGAAATAAAATAAAAAATAAGTAAGTGAAGACTTAAGTGATGTGCAGATGTGGATAAATACCAACTGTGCATTTTCAATGAAAGAAATACAAAGGAGCAGAAAAATTACAGAATGAGGTAGATGGATGTGCAAAGGAGCTTAGTGTGCAAAATGAGCTTAATTGGCAAAGTGACCAATGTGCAAAATTACAGTTGAGGTAGGTCAGCTGTTCAGGAGTCTGATGGCAGTAGGGAAGAAGGAGTTGTTGAGTCGGGAGGTTCTAGATTTCACACTTCTGAACCTTCGTCCTGAGGGCAGGAGTGTGAACGGTCCGTGTTGGGGGTGTGTGAGGTCTTTGAGGATGGAGGCAGCTCTCCTCTGGACTCTGCGGTGGTAGATGCTCTGCAGAGAGGGCCACGGAGTCCTGACGATCTTCTCCGCAGTCGTTATCACTCTCTGCAGGCATTTTCGGTCCATATCAGTGGTGCTGCCATACCATGCAGTGATGTAGCTGGTCAATGTGCTCTGCACAATGCAGCTGTAGAAGCTGCTGAGGATCTTGGCTGACATACTAAGCATCAAGCATGACTGTGTGTAGAGGGTGCACACCCTCACCTTCCTGGGCACCACTATCTCCACCAACCTCTCCTGGACTGCTAAAACCATGGCGATCATCAAAAAGGCATCAAAGAGTCTCAGGAAGAACAACATCAGTGAGAAGCTACTGGTGACATTCTACCACTCCACCATCGAGAGCATGCTGACTTACTGCATCTCAGTATGGTTCTCCCACTGCACAGAGTCAGACCGGAAGAGACTGCAGAGAGTAGTCAAGACTGCTCAGACAATCATCGGCTGCCTCCTTCTCTCACTGAAAGACATTTACACATCCCGCTGCCTCAGCAGAGCTGAGGGAATCATCAGATACAGTACCCATCCTGCTCATGACCTGTTCAACCTTTTGCACTCTGGCAGGCGCTACAGGTCCATCAGAACTAGGACCAACAGGCTCAGAGACAGTTTTTTTCCCACAAGCCATCACTGCACTAAATACACACAAACTCATACCATTACCACTCACAGATAATGTGCAATAACCACTGTGGTTTTCCACACATCTCAGGGCAATGTGCAATAATCTCAACACTGTTTACAATATGTATATGGCAACTAACACAGATGGCAACTAAAATGGTCGCCAGTGTGACTAGATTATTCATTTTGTGACTAGTTTTTTAAATTTCAGTCACCAGTGGCGATCGTCTCTCACAACCAAGATAAATTAAAATAACTAAAAGTACAAGGAAAGTGACTTCTCATAACAATGTGCAGATATGCTCAACCCGAGTCTGCTGTTCCTACTACACTATCACGTGATTAGTCATGAGAATTTTGACTCTTTTTAATGAGTAGGATCATTTGGATCAGATCACTAAAAAGGTCCGGCTCCTTTGGCTCCCAATAGACGTATAGGGTAAATGCCGCATTCCCGGTGTACCCTGTTGACACGATACGTCAGTGCAAGGCCGTACTGCGAGAGGCGAAAGCACCATGTAAACTAAAACAAGTAGATGTGGTTTTCTGATGAAAACAATAAGACTCTATGACAAAATATACAAACATTTTATTGTATATACAGCTTAAGAAATAATTTCTGGAAACATTTCACTCATTTCTCTCTCTGTCACACGCACACTACTGTTACTGTGTTATCACTATAGTGGCTAGGTATTAAATATAAAGATCTAAAATCCCTGAAACAGAACTGTCTTGCAGTTTTTCTGTGTTGCCACTCTGTAATTTAAGTGTTCAGTCTGGCGATGTGGTGCAGCCTTCGTTTGTGGAAGGCTGACACAACTAAAGAGCTTAACTAAACAAGAGCATAAAATTATGGTTGTCAGTTCCAAACAGTGGCCCGGACAAACTGATTGATCAAAGCTACACTGACTGCTTGCCCTGATGTTGACTGTTGGATAACACGCTCCGCTACTTTAACCACATTGACTGTCCCCTCAGAAGGAATCAGAAGAAACCTCCACTTTGTTTCATTTTAACTTTACTTGGGGTAAGACTGGAGACAAAATGTGCCATGACAATATTTTTTATTTATATCACATTTGACAGAGATTATGACACCTAAAAAAATAATCTGGCTCCCAAATATTTTGTGTTTAGGAGCCAATGGCATCTTGCATATTGCATATGGCATATTACATTTATAATCCTTGACTTTGTAATTTGTGTGTCATTGTTGTCTGACCGCAACATGTCTGATGTTTATTGTCTGTACCGTGTTTGCTGTCTGCACTGTTTACTGTCTGCACTATGTCACTGTCTGTATTTATTTGCACCGCTAAGTAGCCTCTACAGTTTTGTTTAATGGGTAGCATCCTGCTTCAGTACAATTATACAATAAAGACACAGAGAATTTTGTGAGTGCAGTTTGATGTGCTTTACTGAAACATGGCTGCATGAGCGCATTCCTGACTCTGCCACGGATGTTGCTGGCTTTTTGTGTGTTCGGGCAGACAGAACTCGGCGTGAGAGCGGAAAGAGCAGGGGGGCGGGCTTGTTCTCTTTGTTAATGAGAGATGGTGCCACCCGGGTCACATTGTGGTTAAGGGATGCTTCTGCAGCCTGGACATTGAACTGTTATCAGTGGGGTTACATCCGTACTATCTGTCCAGAGAATTCTCACCTGTGATCGACATTGTTGTTTACATTCCTCCATCCATCAACGTGATAACATGTGACGTCATTCACTTCATTCAATGCACCAGGACGCTTTCGTACTAATATCTGCCAATTTCAGTAATGTCTCACTTAAGAGGACGCTTCACACAGTTTGTAGTCTGCCCTACCAGAGAAAACAAGACACTGGACTTGCTGTATGCTAATGTCAAAGAGACATACAGCTGCACAGCCACCTCTGGGCAGATCGGACCACAACTTGGTGCCCCTTGAGCCCACCTACCTTCCACTGGTCAAGAGGCAGCCAGCCACTGTCAGGACAGTGAGGGAGTGGGTAAAGGAGACCAGTGCAGCTCTGTAAGACTGAATGGAGACTATGGACTGGGAGGCCCTTTACGGGCCACATGGTGAGGACATTGTGAACCTCACAGACTGTGTCACTGAGTACATCAACTTCTGTGTGGATGGCACTGTACCAGTGACATTCATACACTGCTTCCAACAGCAAGCCATGTGTCACCAAAGATCTCCTGAATGAGAAGAAGAAGAATGAAGCCCTCCTGAATGAGAAGAAGACATTCAGGACAGGTGACAAGGAGGCAGCCAAGGAAGTAAGGCGGCACTTGTCTGTGAGGTTAAAGGACGGAAAGGTCAGATACAGGAAAAAGCTGGAACAAGAGCTGAAACAGAACAACAGCAGGTATGTGTGAAGGGACATGAAGAACATCACCTGTTTCAAGACCAGCAGCCTTGGGACTAATGGTGATGTGGAGAGGGCCAATCAGTTGAATTTGTTCTGTAATAGGTTTGACAGCTGACCTCCTTCCAGCATCTCCAGCTCCAGCACAGCCCTCAATGCAGTCAGTACACCTGCTCCTTCCATCAGTGTCATGCCAAACTGCAGCACTTCATCCTCCCTCTCTCCTTCTCCCTCTCCCACCATCGTACCAGCCAGAGCCTCCACCTCCTCTCCTCCTGCCACTGTTGACTCTGACACCCGTAAACCATCCATCACCATCACCAAGGACCAAGTGAGGAGAGAACTACACAGACTCCATCCTGCCAAGCACCAGACCCAGATGGCTTAAGCACACAAGTACTCAAGTTGTGCACCTCTCAGCTTTATGGAGTACTGCTGAGGATCTTCAACTTGAGCCTCAGTACCAAGAAAGTGCTACTGGCCTGTAGTCCGAAGTGGTACTGGGTCGCGCCTTCTTTGGTACAGGAACCAGACACGTGCTGTTTTCCAGATGCAAGTCTGACACGGTGCTGTGTAGCACTGGAGCACCTCAGGAACCTGTCCTGTCACCGTTCCTCTTCACCCTGTACACATCTGACTTCCAATACAAAACCGAGGGCTGCCATCTGTAGAAATTAAAATGAAGAGACTTAACAAACTGATCAGGAATGCTCTGTGGTGGGTGAGGAACTGGACAACATGGAAACTGACTGAAAGGAGAACATTGTCCAGACTTCAGTCCATCATGGACAGTGTAGATCACCCAGTGACACACAATGTGATGAACAAACTGAGAAGTACTTTTAACCACAGACTGACCAGCTTAAAGAGCTCCACTGAACGCCACAGAAAATCCTTCCTTCCCATCGACATCAGACTCAACAACTCTTTCCTCAGTCACACACCCATACAGTAATCTGTGCAGTAGCCTGCTGCTTCTTTCTGTATATTTATTACGGGTTAAAAACTATCATTGTGTGAAAGACTGTGTATTATTTTTGCTATGATGTGCAACAGTGCAATACTGTGCAATTTTCTTACCAGGAGCTAAAACACTATTATGTGCATCATATGTTGTTCTCTAAATGGGTGCTAAATCACTTAATCAATTTGAGTCTTCATGTGCAAAATTACTACTTGGTCGATATTACTTTTCATTATTTAATATTACTTAATATTACTGAATTACTACTGATTTTCTAAAAGTGAAATAACTTATTCCAAACTACCATTTGTGTCAATAGTTTTTTTACTCAGCTGCGTTTATACCAGGCATTTCTGTATGCTGCATAGTCTATTCATAATGTGGTTGTTTTCTTTCTACAGATTTTTATTTAGATTTTATTTACACTTATTTTATATTGTTCTTGTGTCTCTGTGTCTTATGTCTCTCTTTGTCTTTGTGTGTTGTGGCAGTCATCACATGAGCAAGTTTCCTGATTCTGATTCTGATTCATTGAGACACTGTTAAATGAGCTTCGTGCCAAAATTGGGAGTGTGGTTTTGGCCCGATGTGCTATAGTGTTTCGGCATATGCCAACAGTGTGTAATCATGTCATATAACCAGTCGGATATTGATAACTTTAAGTATTTACTGTCCTAAACTTTGGACATTTATCTGCTGCCAGGGTAAATTGGGGAAAGAACGAAGCCATAACAGTGGGGACATGGGTGAGGGGTTTGCCTAACTTGACGGACAGGCTGAGCTGGAACTAAGGAGGTTTTATGTACTTGGGGGTTTTCCTTGGGGATGAGGTTACACTGTGAAAGAATTGGGATTGTTTTTTTTAAATAATGGAAGGCATGTTGGCCAGGTGTAAGTGTATTTGTCCTTAGCTGTCTTTTATTGAGATGGTGATCATTCTTAATTATTTGATAGGTTCAGCTCTCTGGCATCTATTATTCTTTTGGAATTACCTCCACTGTGTTCCTCATGGACTGCTTTGTTTGCCTAAGCAGGAAGGAGGTCAGGGTCTGGTTCACCTGTCAGTTAGGCTTGCTGTGTTTCATACACAGTTCATTCAAAAGTTCCTGACCAGCTCTGCTGAGCCAAAATTGATTTTTTTTTAATCAGGGTCTGTTCAAGTTTTCTGTTCAAGGCTGTGAGACAGGAGGGTAGTTGCACTCTTTTCTGGCTGCTTGAGGAGCCATTGATTAAAGGGGACATGTCTGGATTTGACAAGTGACAGTGTGCCTGACCTCACTTAAACTTTGTGTGCCTTTAATCTGGTCAAACTTCTGCTTTTGGTGGATGTGACAGGCCCTGGCCAGAGCTGTGGCTTGTAACCTTCAGACTGAGGTCCATTCATCATCACGGTCATCACTGACTAGTGTTTATAGTTAGAGGACTGGGCTCTGCTGGGAGACTATTGGAATGGGCATATAGCACTCAGCAGAGGGGATCCTTTTCCAAGCATTGGACTAATGGCGGACTTCTGCTGGAACTTGCGGGGCTACAAAACTTGAACTTACACTCTGTGTTTAGGTGAACCTTCTACAGGTGTTAAGGTTTTTAATAAGTTAGTGTTAAATGGGAGAGGCGACTATTTAGAGGGGTAAACTTAGTACGGGAGACACAACCGGCTTTGAGGGTGTTGTACAAACCACCACTGCACAAGAGGTTAGGTGATCTGCAGAGGAAAATTTTACATGGAGCTGTTGCAATGAATTCCTTTTATCCCACTGTTTCTGAGGAGTGTGTTTTCAGTGGTCTTAGAGATTTTTTAAAATTGTTTTATGAATTGTTGGTGTCTTAAATGCTGTTAATATGTTTAATTGTTTTATTTTTGAAATGTGAGCCTTTAACAACTCATGCTTTTATTCTTGGTGCAGGTTACAACCAGAAGAAGAGGGTAAAATTGCAACTTCTCACAAAGTGGAGTACAGTCCTGATCAAGATGTTTTTTGTTGCTTATTTGTTGCTTTTATTAAATGTATAATTGTTCAGGAATTCTGATTTTATAAATCATTGAATGACTTGGTGACCTTTCTGTCTGAAAGGTGTTTTACTGGTGCCTTTTGCCTCTGTGATGGGGGTTGATCTGGTCTTTGCCAGCCCATGAGACTGACCTGTTGCAATCCCTGACTAGCCTAATAAATTAAAAAAATATATCTTTCTTTCTCGCAGTGAATTGAAGCTGGAGCTGGATGAGGAGGACAGCCGTTGTGTCTTGCTCTCCCATCAGCGTGACTTCAACCAACGCTGCTGTATTCGATGCTTCTCATCCTTCACCTTCCTGCTCAGACCACGCAATCGCTGCCTGAACTGCCACTACAATGTCTGCAAGCGATGCTCCTCCTACTCTAGCACGGACAAAGGCTGGCTTTGCTTGCCTTGTGAGAAGAGCAGGTCAGTGGTTTTTGCATTGAGTGCTAGACTGCCTGTGCTGTCACCAGACTAAGGATGAGATTAAGAGTACTGCTGACAGATCACACAGATCTGCACACAGATCCGTCAGCTAATTTATACTTCTGCTTCTGCATGTCTAGTGTCTAAGCCAAAATGAACAGAAAAAAGGATGAAAGTCTTGCATTGTCTTTTTGCCAACCATTAATACTAGGGATGCACCAAATATTCAGCCACCGAAAATTTTCGGCCAAAAATGGCAAAAAATGTATTTTCAGTTTCGGCCGAAATTCGGCCGAACAGTGATGACGCAATGATGATGCAACCGCAGCCTGCACGTGCCAGATTGGATTAGGGTGTTTTCACACTTGGTCTGTTTCAGCCCTTAAAGCGAACTCAGATTGATTAGTCAGCATTTTTTGCATATATGTGAACACGCCAAACGAACTCATGCACCTCTCAAATGGGAGGTGGTCTCAGTTCGTTTTGCTGAGTGCTATATGCCATGGCACGGTTCGGTTAACTTGCGCGTTTTGAAAAACAAAGCGCTCTGAGTTCTTCGACTGTTTTGGCCCTCTAGGCTTACCATACGTAGATCATGTGGGAAACCATATATGTCTATGGGGGAAACAACCAAAAATAAAGAAGTAAACTAAAAACTATGAATAAACAAATAAATGATTATAAAAAATAAAAACCCAATAAATACACAAATAAAGGGACTTAGAGATTTTTGTCAAGATCAAGTTTCTCTACCAAGCTGCTCAGACTGAAAGCATTCTTGCTCTCCATCAGCTGAAGAACGATATTTGTGGAAAATGTTGAAGTTTGGTAGAGCTTTTAACCATCTACTCTTATGTGGAAAAAAAATCCCAAGAATGGTGAACGTGAAGAGACAGCCGCGACAGGTCAGATGAACTGAGACCCTATCTGAGCTGAAGTGGAGCAGAAAGAGAACCTAGTCCCCTTTTAAACGAACTCTCACTGTGAACAGAAAAAGAACAGAGTTCCCTTTCTGTAGGTCCACTTTTTGGACCACTTCTAGAGGACTGAGTTTGGTCCCTCCACTTTGTTCATGCACTTCATTCAAAATATAAAAATGCACTTGAATTCACTAGTTTTATGAGAGAAGATATTTAATTGTATAAT
Source organism: Hydrocynus forskahlii (assembly GCA_037974365.1). NCBI lineage: Eukaryota > Metazoa > Chordata > Actinopteri > Characiformes > Alestidae > Hydrocynus > Hydrocynus forskahlii. Next base: position 5,671 of record JBBPCX010125865.1, on the reverse strand, counting down.
ATATATATAATAAATTTCTATAATAAATTTTATTTAAAATTGTGTATTGTTTGAATGCTAAATAAATATTTTCATAGTTTTGTAACAGATGTATTATTTTAATAATTTAATAATAATAATTTCTGTCAGTTTTCGGTTTCGTTTTTCGGCCAAGTGTTTCCTCATTTTCGGTTTTCGGTTTCAGTCCAAAAAAATAATTTCGGTGCATTCCTAATTAATACTTGCTTCACAAGATGTCACTTTTTCTGCCACTTGATTCTCGTGCTACTACCTCTAGTTTGTGTATTGTTTTGATCTCCCTCATCATATACAAAGAAAACTCAGGAAATAATTTAGCTTATTTCTCTAGTAAAGTAATAATAAAATCACAATTTGAATCTTTTCACATTTTTTCATTTGATGTCTATTTTTCACCAAACTATGGAGAGTAGTATCAGTAAGTATCGGTATTGATATTGGAATCAGTAAAATCCGATACCAATCCTGTCATGTAAGAATGGACCCAAATTCAGCGTGATAACGACAAACAGGTTTATTTTGATGAGAGGAAAATGGCAACAATCAGTGATTCCAAACAGTCAGTCAGTTTGTCTGAGAGGCAAAAAATCTCAACTGACAGGCTACAGAACCCAGTGTCATAATCCTCGCATATATGATAAAAGTCTGAAACGGGAATCCAATGACCAAAACAGACAAGGACAGGCAAATATCAGAGTTAAGAGTATCAGGTAGTGGAGTCTAAAAAACAGAACATCAAACACAAAAACAGGAACGCTTGGTATGCAAGAAAGAATCACTGGCAGCACTTTGTGTGTTGTGTGTGTGAACTAAATGTATTGTGGTTATTATTCAGACGGATCTGCTCAAGTTCTTTGTGGAGATGTTCTTTGTGGACTGGTTTAACAGAATGGCGTTCAGGTGAGCAACTGGACTGGAGCCCCATTGTGACCTGACACATCCCTGGTATTGATAAGTATTTTGAAGAAGATATGGGCTGAAAGCCAACAACATTAGAAGCTAGTTTCCCTTGGGAGTTTTGACATCCAGTGTTTAATGTCCTGTCAACTTACTTCTGTGGTTGTTGATGGGAATGGAGCAGTAGGACAATTACTGAGACTTAAAATGAAAATGTAGTCCATGTTTGTAGAGCCAAAGAGTAGGTTGTAGATAATAATAGGAGGGGACCTGAAACTGAACTTTGTGGTACACCTTGATAAACTGTAGCAGTATGTGAATTTCATTTGCCCATGAATGAAGTTCTCCTCAGGGTTACAATTATGTTGAACTTTGGGCAGGCTCATTATGCATGGATTAAAGTTTTCCGTCGCTATGATGGATTTCCATCAACTGAGTGCACCAAAGGTTAATAATGAGATTGATGCAGATCCGAATAAAAAAAAAATGGATTAAAAAACGTATAAGAAAGACACCTGTAGAGCAAAGAGAGCGCTGGTGCATGCAAAGGACAGTGGGTGCGTGTCTAGTGAGAGAGAGAGAGAGAGAGAGAGAGAGAGAGAGAGAGAGAGAGAGAGAGAGAGAGAGAGAAAGAGAGAGAGACAACTGGAAACAGCGTGCTTGGGAGATTGTAGTTATGTTCCAACTTACCCTGTTCACTTTAGATCCTGAATTGTATCAGCTCTTTACTGTATGTGTTTGCGTCATTACTGATTGTAAGAACCTAGTTCATATGGCGCTGTTGTGCTATTTCTGTTTATTTTCAGAAAGAGGCTGGATTAGCCTGTACACTGCTAATAGTAGTAGTAGTAAGCTAAAAAGAAAGTAAAGGGGCTAACTATTCATGGCTGTGTTGTATATGAGGATTGTGTTCAGATGAACAAACTTACTTGAGTCCTGAACCTATTGAATAATTACAGTGTATTCTAGATGTACACTAAGCATTTAGCCCATCTAGCATCTGTTTAACATAAGCACAGTAGTAATGTCTTCCTTTATTTGTTACAGAGCCACACATCATATATTATCCTTACATGTGCCAGTTTAAATGGGCATTAAACAACCTTTGAACTGCATCCTGCCTGACTGACATCCCACAGCGAGTGTTGTCTTCCTGCAGCGAATCTATACAGATTTGGGGAGTGTGGCTCCCCTTCTCCACAATCGGAATAGAACTAATTTATGATTGGAAGGCAGTGGTGTGTCATGAAGTGTCTGATTCGCTAATAGTAGCTAAAAAAAGGTCGGAAAACAGTGGAGAAAACTATTTGTAAACGTGGCTATATAAATAGTCTGTAAACCCATATTTTACAGGACATAGGCCCTTTGATTTGCATCACTCGTGCACATCAATTCACTTTCGGTTTTGCCAGCATGGACATTTAAAAAATAAAAAAATAAAATTTCAGTCAGGTGATTTTTTTTTGCTTTAATCCATGATTATGAACAACATGAAGTCCTTCTTCCACAAGCTAGTGACAGTTTTGGCCAGCTTTAATTCAGAAACTGATCGTCAGCTGTGCTCAGAAGGCAGGATAGTAAACATTAAATTCATTAGTACAAGATGGAAGAAAGTATGTAATATATATTTAAATAAGGAGTCATAGCCAACAGCTTCTACTTAGCAAATTATGATAAGGAATGAAAAAATGTGATTCGTCCTGATCCTGGTTAAAGTACATTAATGCCAGGTAATGCTTATACATAAATGTTTATAAAGTCAAAACTGAAACTAAATCTACCTGGGCTAGCTGACAATTTCCAAATAAGTATAACATTTTTGTAGAGTGCCAAAATTTGTAAGCAATTGTCTATTAATGTCAGTATGATTCTATCATTAAGCATAGCTAAGCTCAAACTGTTTCAAGTTAGTGTTTATTTTAAGAGCCAAAAGAGCCAAAAAGCATGTCATGTGTGTTATCTTTTTAACCAATGCCATAGAGATAAACACCCCACGAAGTTTCATGTTTCTTGTGTGTTGAAGGGGAACTTCTTCTACCCAGCGCCTATGAGATGGTGGCACAACTTTTTTCCAGCCATAGAGTAGTAAACATCTAGCAAGTAAAGTTGAGAATGGAATAACCTCTGCCTGACAGTTAATGGATTAGGATGAATTGCATGTATTGCATGTATGCGAAAACATATTAAAGACACCTGTCCCAAAAGGAGTCAATTGGGAGCATAATCAAAACATATGACTTAAATCAGCTGAGACCTGCTTACATCTACCACAAAATGAATCTGAACCAGGGTAAAATTTTGCCAGTTAGGGTTAGAGTTAGGGTTAGGGTTGGAGAGAGATATAATCTATGCAGCACTTTGAATTGCAGCACCCCATGCCTAATACATATCAATGAAGAGTGTACTAATCTCTGATATTGCACTTCCTAATTCTTCTTCCCATTGTCTTTTCCAATGGATAAGTGATGGAGAGGAAAACTTTCAAATATTGTCATACAGCACCAACACCAAACCCTTGCCTGCTCAGCTTAGGTCATATAACCTCTGAAGAGTGCCCTGTCTCTGGCATAGAGAAGCAGTTCCTAATATTGGTAAAGTGTCAGGTTCAGAGCTATTTGTTCCTCAGTAGAGAGCTACTCCTTCCAGACACTCTGTAGGTTCTACAGGAATCTGTTACATTTAAACTCTCAGAAATCATAGAATGTGGGTGAAGTTTTAGTAATATGAGCTCTGGGCCCAGCATTTGAGATTTTAATTTGATTCCTAAAAAACAAGACTGCCATGATAAGACAGTATGCTGTTTATTCTTGTTTTCAAATGTAGCATAAGAGGACAAAATGATGCAGCAGAATGGTTTACCTCTTTTGAACACTATATAAAATTAGCTCTGTATTGTAGTATTTGGCTGCACATAGGACACGGAAGTCTTTTTTGATTCACAGAGACAGTTGACCCTGTTTCGGTGGAATAATGAATAATAAATGACAGCTTGTCTGGTCATTTTGAATGTATGTGCCTTTTATTGCATGCTTTCTATTATGTGACAAAATGTACTATTTTCTTGCAAAACACATTTAAGATAAGATAAGGTAAACCTTTATTAATTTGCTTAGTAATGGCAGAAAGTGGACAGTACAAAGATCAGCAAAATTAAGAAAAACAATAGAATAGAATTAAATAACAAAATAGAATAAAGTACTATGTCACAATATAGTATAAAATAAAAATGTTTAAGTATACAGTCTAAGATGTACAGTATAAAATCTAGGAATATGAGTATGCATGACTGTATATACATATATGTATGTAAACTGTAAGTAGACAAAATTGCACATTTGGTATAAAATACACAGTATGGGATCACAGAGTAACGAACAGTCACGGTCAGGGATGGTGTCCAGCTCAGAGTGTTCCAGAGTCTCACAGGAGCAGAGACCAGGATGGCACTGTATTCAAAGAAGGCATAATTAGTAGGAGACAGTAACCATGAAAACTTCCATTCAGTGGAAATGAGGACGCCCGTTCTACCTCCTCGCCCAGACAGACCGGGGGAATTCATATGTCATCACAACAGTAATATCTGTAGTATTAGTTGCATATGACCTAGTTACAATATTATTATTATTATTATTATTATTATTGTTATTATTATTATTTTAGTAATGTGTGTCGACGTGTGAGAGGAGGAGCTGCTGAACTCCTGAACTCTGCAGCTTCGGCTGATTCCGCCACAAGCCCGAAGAGAGCCGAGCGTGACGTCACCGAGAGAGCTAGAGAGAGAGAGCGACAGAGAGAGAGAGCGACAGAGAGAGAGAGAGAGAGAGAGAGAGAGCGACAGAGAGAGAGAGAGAGAGAGAGTGAGAGAGAGAGAGAGAGAGAGAAAGAGAGAGAGAGCGACAGAGAGAGAGAGAGAGAGAGAGAGAGAGAGGAAAAAAAGAAAAAAGCAAAGCAACAAGAAGGAAGAGCAATGGCGACCCAGGCTCGCGCGCTCGGCCCGGACTGGTTCTCTGGCGGATCGAGTCCCGCGCGCGCGGTCCGGTCTCACGCGGCGCACGGTAAGGACGCGCCCCCCCCACACCCCACCCCGCTGCTTTTTTTGTTTATTTATTTTTTATTTTTCAATATGTGTATTTATTTATTTATTTATTTTCCGTTGGGCCGTTTCGCACTTGTTGTGGTCACCGTGTGTGTGTGTGTGTGTGTGTGTGTGTGAGTGAGTGTGTGCGCGTGCGCGCGCGTTTACATCAAAACAGACTCGAACCTCACGCGGACAGGTGAGCGTGCCATGCTGGTGGGCGTTTCTGCGCGTGGCGTGAACGTCATCATGGTTCCTGCAGCCTGAAGTGGAACTCCTGCGGGAACTCTCCGGTCCACCTTAAACCTGCCGCGGCCCCGGTGCAGAGCTCGAGGAGCCAGACTGGAGCTGCTGCAGCTCTTAAGGTGGACCGGACAGTTCCTGCGAGAAATTCAAACTTCACAATCGTGCCGGTAAAATAAAAGTGTTCCACCACAGGGGCTCCTCCACCTTTAAACCTCTCCTCCATTCTCCTCCACCTTTAAACCTCTCCTCCACCTTTAAACCTCTCCTCCATTCTTCTCCACCTTTAAACCTCTCCTCCATTCTCCTCCACCTTTAAACCTCTCCTCCATTCTCCTCCACCTTTAAACCTCTCCTCCGCTCTCCTCCACCTTTAAACCTCTCCTCCGCTCTCCTCCACCTTTAAACCTCTCCTCCGCTCTCCTCCACCTTTAAACC
>JBBPCX010125856.1:0-19409 GCA_037974365.1 Hydrocynus forskahlii | reverse complement strand
GGGGGTGTTTTAACTTTACTTTGCATTGTGATAAAATTACTTTAACGCCTTAACAGTGATACAATCACCACAATGCACAGCCTGTTGTGTTTTATTGCTTAAATAATAATGTTGGCCAGTTGTTAGAATGGTGAAAGTTTATAGGTTTGGTTACCATGGAAAGGACCGTCTGTGTGTGCTGCAGAAGGGGCTCCGGCAGCAGAGATATGTGGACACATTCCGGAATCGTCACGGTGCCTCCGTCCAGATCCGCAATGATCACATCCAACTGTAGAAAACACACACACACACACACACACACACAATAATTAAAACTTCAGGAAATATAATGTCATGTGAATTGAGAGTCCTTCCGTTAAGTTTGCCACACCCATTCTTTAATTCCCAGCAACAGTAGACCATATAATATCTGATTCATAAAATCATTCAAAGAGCTACCAAGCTGTGCACAGTGAAAACATTCAGCACAGAGCGGACACTGCAGCTGATCAGATAACTCAGTGTGGTTAAAAAAAATCTCTTTTAACACCTCATCAGAGCCCATGGAGCATCAGAACATCGCTTTAAGCTGGACAGTCCAAGGCTGGTGCCCAATTACATTAGACTGCCTCTGCGCTCTGAGCCTGTCTAACACTGTAGTTAGCATAAATGAAGTCTGTTAATCTAGGCTACACGCAGAGGTTATCTATTTGGCAATACCACACACACAATTAATTTAACATTACTGTAAAGTGCATTGCTTAAGCAACAGTGATGTCATAGCACTAACAGTAATCCCATCACGTTTAGTAATGGGAACTGGTCATTACTACTTACATAATTTAAAGGCACACTGCTATCAACTATTTGTCTTTTTTGTCACAGTGAACGGCAACTGACTGCTAGATAAGCCTAACAGTTTACGCCTTAAAATGAAAGTGCTTTGAATCTGATGTGGTAATGTTATGCACTTCAAGCAATAATTAAAACACTGTTACTTGTGTAATGTGTAAAATAAATACCTGACCATATTTTGCCCTGCTGTTTAGTAGTTCTAGAAAATTTAATTAGTGGCCCATTATGCTTAAAAGGTAAATATATCTAAAGGTAACAATTTGCAGATGTTGAACCAAATGACATTTTCACTGTGAATATCTTGTTCATATGAAGTAGCCCTACAGTGATGAAGCACTGTCTATGGCTGATCCATATGGTCATCAGAGAAGGAAGACAAGAAGTAGCCTCATACCAGTTCTTGTGTCTCCAAGCGGAAGAAGGAGTTGACCCCGATGATGAAGGGCGTGGGGGTACTCAGGACTTCCAGCAGCTTCCCAGGGAGGATGGGGACATAGGTGAAACTGGGGGCGGTACATTTAATAGTATAACATCAGATAGTCATAAGAGGCAGAAGAGAAAAAGTAGTGGTTACATATTGTAAATACGGTAACTGATTTTTTTGCATTCTGTTTAATTTGTTTTGTCTGCAATTATGTAGTGTCGTGATGTTTCTGTTTTTGTTCTTGTGTCGCACCATGGCCCTGGAGGAACGTTGGCCCTGGAAGAATTTCACTGTATACTGTGTGTTTGGTTGAAATTACACTAAAACTACTTGACTTGATTTCAATGTTATCATAAATCAAATCAAATCTTGACCCAAGTCTCAAAAACTGTATCTAAAATACATGGCATCATGTATTCTATTTCAGATTCCATTTTATTGGTCAGGACTGGGGTTTTCAACAGAAGGTAGTAAGTCTCATCACCACTCATGAGCCAGTAAGCATGATTTCCCCCCAAAAATTTAGACTCCTGATTGGCTGTCTGAATTATGTTCCATACACAATGCAAAAAGGTCAGTAAGGTCAGTTTCAACCACACCCAGTTTTGGTTAGTTATTTAAAAGATGGCATTAAAAAATATAATTTAGAAATGAGCATCCAAGACAAGCAACTGGCATTCGGAACTGGTGACAAATAAATTTGAAAAATTCCCTGAGACAGACACAGCAATCCCTCCCAGAAGCCACAAATTTCCAATTCAACCCCACACACCTGTATTTGAGTGGGAACATAATGGCCAGCAGAGCTCTACAGGCATCGGTGAGCCGCTGGTAGCTCTTGGACAGGAAAAGGATCTTGTGCTCGGTCAGAGCAGCACAGAACAGATAAAGAACATTCACAATGCCTGCAGATAGAGAAATAAGAGTTTAAGTCTTCCTGCATTTGACTGATATGATTTTTTATGAGTGGTGAGTGGTATAAGTGCTCTAGTGTCTATATGAGAGAAACAAACTAAAGCCAATTACATCCTGAAACTTATTTTTTTTTAGTAACTACAGGGACTACAAGGCAAACAGGCTTTTATTCTAAAGTCTGTAAGTCACAGCCATTTACACGCCCTGACCATTCAAGGGGTTACTTTAGCCACACTTGGGGTTTCCAATTCCCGGCCCAACCAGTTCCTATAGCAGCAGCTTATACATACCTGAGACTGTCTACGTACACAAGACACTTAAGGATGTTCAGTGTTATGTAAAGAGTATGTTTGCTGCTACATGAAACTGGTCACTTAGGAACCAGTCCAAACACATCACCCCTTGACAAACGTGTTAAACACAGTGTCAGAGAAATTCACTTACAATGCAGTCTTTACAGCCTAGCTAAACTAGGTTCTGAGATCATTAGTCAAAGATGCTACCATAATATAAACACAGCTTATGTCACAGCATACAAAATAAAGAGAGCATGAAAGACCAAACCAAAATACATGCATAGCTGATGTGATTTTAGACTGTTATGACACTGTGCATGTATTCCCTATGCTTCTACTATGCTCAACAAATGGAGAGTACTAACAAATCTCTTATCACCTTTATATTATATTAGTCAAAGCCAGTTTTCCTCAGAAGCATTTAAGTCTTTGTGCTCCTTTTTTTAAAGCATGACTGAAGGGAGGTAAATGTCTTCAGTGACACTTTTCAGACATGACCTCTCCTGAAATACCTGATTCCATTTGTTTAATTGATCATTTGTGCACCTGCAACCACCCTGATGAGGAATCACTGAACACCCATGAACTGGGCTAACTGGGCTAATGTACCCTGCACTGGCTTAAGGTATCCATACCCTTAACGAGAGACCACCTGCAATTCTGAAATAATAACTGCATCAAAATAAAACTCAATAGAAGATGCTGGTTTAAGTAAGTGCAGATTATCTAAGCGGCAATTACTATTCGCAGATGAAAAATTCGCATGTTATATTTTTGATTAAATAATGATGCTGTTATGCTTGTTAATCTGATATTAGGCTAGTATGTGCCTTTTGTTAGCTTTACAGAGAGGAAGAATGTGTATAGCCACTCACTCACAACAACTAAGAATTTGGTAGCTATTTCCATTGATAGAAATATGGGATTATGTTAATTTTTTAAAAAAATGAGCTTGACAAAAAAAAAAAACCCAAAAAAAACAAACTCACGACTGTGGAAAAAAGGCCACAAAATGTGTTCTCTTTCTTAATTGTTGATGGTTTAAAAGGCCCCTATGTAACATTTTTAGTTTTCTTCAGGATTCAAATACTATTCTGATGTATAATCTGGAAGAATGAGTGCTAATTGTCAATACTGAATGATGAAAACATGGTGATGAAGTATTTGGCCATATCGCCGAACCCTAATGCTGACTGGCTTACCAAGTTGCCTGAAGAGCTGGGCCACGCTGCAGCCACTCACTGGGAGGGAGTCGTTGATGGGCGTCTGGATAACTTGCCTATCTCCTGCCCCCAAGGTGATGGTCCTCTTTAAGAAGAAAATGACGAATGGATTGATGATGTAGAGACCGTATAGAGAACAGATGGAAAGAGTGAAAAAGAGAGAGAGGGAATATATAATAGTGAGAACCTTGCATAAATATAGGTTTTATGGAAGGAAATCAGGATTAACAGGTCCTTGAGAGCACAAGGGCCCCGGGTTAGAGGGTGAAAGTGAGCACCCAGAATGAATGGAGGATAAACAAAATGGAGGATTAGCAGCTACGCTACAACATGTCAGGCCATTCCCCAATGAACACGCACAGTTCAGCAATCTGTTATAAAGCATGAAAAACAGGGTCAACCAAGCTTCTGGATTAGTCTTTCCTATCTTTGAGATTCATGCAAGACTTCTGCACTAGAATTCTGACAGCACTTATTATCAAACCTCTGAAAAAGAGGTAGAAAATACTTCATATTTTTATCAGCGAGAGACAGAATTAGAAAGGTTAGAATTGAGAAATATTAGAATTGAAAATCTTTGCACCAAGCAGAGGGTTTACAACAACTATTACTATAAGTAGAAGTTTGTATCTACAAAAATCAGCAATGAAAAATCACTCAGCATGTAATATGAATGGTATTAATATTAATGTTGGTAGGATCATGTCAACCAAAATGAACAGGGTATTATGCAAAAATATTGCTGAAGTATTAGTTTAAAGCAAAACTGCAATCGTTCATGCAACACAGCACACTTTGCTACATACTACATTCACATCAACACTTCATATTAAAGTGAAAGGTGTCGGCAAAGAATAGGCAGCCAAAACCCCGAAACTGCAGGTGTGAATAACAGCATGAGATGGGCTGCACTTTCAGGGTAGTAAATGCTGGATCTTAGCTCACCAATGCATGAAGAACAAGCCCAGCAAAGCACATTTAACCATAAATATCAAAAAGCCAACACAAAAGTTATGTAGCAGGGTTATGATCCACAAACACTCTTAACTACTTGTCATTTTAACAGATTTACATTAAGAGTTGGTCAAGCACACACTCATTACTCCCAGATGTATGTGCATAGATGAAACCATGTCCATCTATCAGACAGCCATACAAAGCACTGTGGCTGCAAAAGTCAGGTGAGCAGCAGCAGCACATGCGCCTGAAGCCACAAGAGACGACAGCAAAGCTGGACACCTTTTCCACTTCCCCCATCTTTGATCCAACCAGTGAAAAACAATGTTAGTTGTTATCATTACAAATGATGCTAGCCAGGGGACGTGTCAGAGATTGGATCAAAAACTTGGACCGATCAGAGGTTTTGCGATCTGATTGGTTCTCGTGGTACTGAGGGTCTTTGGATTGGAGGAGAGATACCCAGAGAGCGGCAGCAGCGCTGACAGTGACAAGAAGAGCTAAACAGAATCAAGTTGGGCGTACCAAGCTCTCCTCTCTGTCCTCCTGGTCTGGCTAGATTAGCGACACACAAGCACACACACCCCCACACACATATATACACACACAGACAGAACAACACAGAAAAGAGTTAAGACACACCAAGGTTTGAATAAAAAGAGAAAAAAAATGTAATAAGAAAAACAATAGCAAAAAAGCAAACAAATGTGACAACACATGAAAAAAGACATGATGTTTAAACGGGTCAGTAACACTAAAGGACAAAGCTGGGCAAATCGTTAATTAATTATACATTTAAAAAAGTCTGTTTGGGGAGGAAAAAGTTATTTTTTTTTTTGCGCAAGTCTGTAGTTTTGAGACGCAATACGTTTTGTAAGCTATTCTCAGGAAAAATAAACAGAAGGGGAGTTCTCGGACTCTGGTCCTGGCCAGGGGACAAATGCCCTCCAGGACAGTAAATCGCAGTGGAGACTAACTGGATATCCAGACTTAACTATGCCAATAAATATGACTTTCACTTTCTGTCACACACTTTCTCTTTTCTCGCTGTCTCTCTCTCTGTCTGTTTTCCCCTTTTCGAATATACACACGCAAACACACAGCCTTCCATTCCCCCATTTCCATCAGTGAACAGTAACCTGTTTTTTTCAGCTGCCTGCTCATTTAGCAACTGCTAGAAAACTTCTCCTTTCTTTTTCTCTCAATCTCTCTCGGTTCTACCCAACACCAACAGAGCAGCACCAGATGTGGCCAGTAAGACAGTGTGGGCTGTGGGGAAGTGTGCCAGAGTTCGGCAAGCAGCAAAGCGTTTCGGTAAAAGCAAGCTTTGCCGGCTGCAAACTGCTAGCCTAGCTACTGACCAAGCGCAGAATAGACTGAGAACTTATGTCTGAATGTGATGAAAATCTATATAAAGAGGTCAAGATAAGAGTTCCAAGACTATTAACCAACACGCATGTCTAACTGTTCAAGCACCTTTTACTACACACCGAAAATAATAAACTTGTGACAGTCACACAGCTAAATCACATGTATACAACCTTCCCCAGGAATACCACTTGATTTAAGTGTGCTGTTTGACACATGTATCTATTAAAATGGACCAAAGTACAAATAAAATGTTAAAGCTAGTTCCATTGTTACAGTTCCTTTTTAAAGTTCACTTTTTTATGGTTCCTTTTTATAGAAAGTGTCATTCGGTGTTAGGAACCACATACGACATCATACATCATCATAATTATAATAATGACATTATACAAATTTGAATGAGGACTGTACCTTAAAATGCTTTAAATTCCAATGAAACCGCTGATGTGACATGTTTCATTAGCATACAGAATTTTGCTGTGTTGCAAAAGCTTGAAAAGAGTAAAGCCATGGTAGCCTTAATGAAGTGTGTGTGTGTGTGTGTGTGTGGGGGTCACATCTAAAAGATCACATGTCAATGTGATAGTAACATTTTTTTGGTGCTAAAAATGGAGCTTGAGTGTGTCTAAATCAGGTTAGAGGGCCTCAGTGGTGTGTATGTATGTGTCGTGTGTGTTTGAGACGGTCATTCACACACCATGGCCTGCTTAGACACCATCTGCCACCCTGCCAGCCCATATGTTCACCCCCACTGTCCACCCGGCCAAGCTACAAACAGTGCCCTCATAAGCCCCTGTGGATGTGCGTGTGTGTGTGTTGGAAAAATAGTGCACAAGGACAGATTGTGTGTTTTTGTGTAGGGAGCACAAATCTCTTATAGTCCAGAATTTAAAACCTCTGATGTAAAAAGGGAGTATTTGGAAGAGGATTTGAAAAAGATTGATTGGTTGATTAAGTGTAAAAAGAAACATTGAGCAAATGCAAATTAGTCACAAAATTGCAGCAATTAAAAAAAACAAAGAAAAAGAAAAGTAAAACCCAAGTGGCCCTTGTGAAATGATTAAGTATTTCTGATCACCGACAAGCATAATCATGATGAGCTGATTTATTGATTGGTTAAAGCTGCTAAAAAGGTAACTGTTACCTGGAAACAACCCAGAAGCCAGTCAGATAAACTACAGACTGGGGGATCATTTATCTGTAACACACAGGAGGAGGGTTTTAACTTCAAGCGAATCATTGATGTGTATCATAGTAAGGTATGATGATGGCTATCATAGTAAGGCCATTCCTGTCCTATTTGTCGTACTATAAACGCAAAATAAGCGAATGAATGCCTGTTAAAGGGCCCATATCCTACATTTTACATTAATCCACAAAACAATCATAATTCATTTTACACAACCATGTTCTAACCTCTCTTTTTCCCTTATAGGAATGGTTTGAAGCAAAGCAACAATATTTCCACAATATGGGCCCTTTAATGTCAAATAACCCTTAATTTCACTACACTTTTTTGTTCTATGGTAACAGTATTATTGTTACGACTGAGGAACAAACTGACTAATTTTCAAACACTATGGTGTTTTAAATGGTTAGAAATATATCCAGTGATTTATAGGTTATCCATGAGTAATAAGAAAAGCAGAAAGAGGGAGATTAAGTCAATGACTGCTTTAACTGTGTCATCCACTCATGAGAGGAATTAATCCAACAGAAAAAATGGTGTATTTAATCTGTGTTTATGTGCATGCACATACACACACGTGCACACACAGAAAGGAGAGACAAAGACATTTCTTCTGAGCGATAAAAAGCACTGTGCTCTCTCCAGCCTCTGTCTGTTGGCACATAAGCTGCATCTTCTAGCCGTGATACGTCCACTGACGTGCTGGGGCAGCTTTACTCAGGCAAGGCGCTTCACACAGACCATATGTGTATGTGATCTCACCTGAGATCCTCCAGCAATGGGAATGACACAGGTTAGGAGGTTCCCAATCACTGTTTCCAAGGGAACATTAAGGCCATCCACGTGTACGGTGTAGATGAGTCCAAGGCAGTTCTGCAAAGAACAGAGCAGGAGGGTGAAAAGCCTGAGCTCACTGTGTAAAAAGAGCCCATATCCCACATCTTTTTGCATTTTATTTTTTCCCTTGTGATCCAATTTTTAAATTTGATGGATGAAACACCCCCCCCTCTGACCTAAAGTGCGGGACTAAGGGGTAGAATATGGATGGATGGATGGATGGATGGATGGATGAAACACTCCCAATTTATTTTAACATGCCCACTTTCCAACTTTTCTTTATTTCAGAGAATACATTTTACATTAAACATACTATCTTTGTTACTGTGCTGTTAAGACTGATACATGTAAATGAGCTCTATTACGATTGGTCGCGTTGTCTAATTCAGTAAGTAGTCCATTCTCTTCATAACTTCATTGTGAATGAGCAGTGCTTTACCCTTATAGGCTGAATAGGTGAATTAAAACAAAGTCTATTTATAATTATAGCATCATGGTTTGAGGCAGGTGTGTCATTATTTATGCCTACTGGCCCACATGAGCCTTCACGTCTTGTTAGCCTCCTCACAATTCCAATACAAAACTCAAGAAGTGAATGTGTGTACATTGTGTACATTATAATTTTGATGAGGATTTTAAGAGGATGTGGAGTGCATGGGTGTGTGGGAGGGGGCTTACCCTGAACACCTCAGTGTGGTCTAGGCGGGACACCACCACCAGGCTCCTGGGGGCGTAGAGCTGAGCTGGCTGGAGGAGCTCAGGGGTTTCGTCCTCATCGGCCTCGCTGGGCTCTTCCTTCTGCAGCTACACGAACACACAAAAAATGGTGACTTTCTCACATCTGCAGGGGGTGCGTAGTCAACATTCATATAAATAACCTGCTTCTAGACTGAAGTCAGTTTCAATAGTTTCAACATACTGTTCACATTGAAAGAAATTCTTTCAGCATAGAAGACCAACACTCAGAAAACATGAAACTGGGATATCAACGATGTACAAGCACTATTGTCTGTTTGGGATGACACTAACAAATTTATCTTTAACACTGTGAGAAATGCAAATGTGTAGCAGGCCATCACTAATTAGAGAAAAATATTAAAAACTCCAAAAATAACATGAATTTTGGATGACGACCAGACATAAACTGGGGAGAGGGTTCTGTGCATTGCAATATGGTTTAGGTACAGCACAGTTCCTGTATACCTGTGGAAAAGTGCCTTTAGTGCAACCCAGCATAGCACCAAGCATTAAAATCCTTGAATATCAAACACGAAAAGAATGCAAGCTGGTTGCCAGTATGAGCCTGAATCTCTCTTTCTGTCTCTGTGCTTCTCATCTTCTCACCTGAGTGTTCTCTACAGTCTCCCAGAAGGTGAAGCAGGCACAGTAATGGCGTTCTGAGTTGATGTCTGTGAGAACGGCTACAAAGAACGAAGGGGGCAGCCTTTCAGGAACCAGCTGCCATCCACTGGGCTGACAGAACTGAGAAAGAGAGACAGAGAGAGTAAAAGTGGACAGACTTAACTGTGAGTCAAAAATATTAAAAGTTTTAATAAACATAAAGCCAAGTTATTTTTTCATGGGAAAACACTAATACTAGCTAACTAAAATGCACTGCTGCTTTCAGCCTATGAATAAAGGATTTAAACTATCCTTACATGGGTGAATATTTTTGCATGGCATGAGCACAAATAAAAAATGTAAATATGTGTATTTATGAGGTTTATGAAGCTTACTTAAGTGATGAGAGAGGCCATGATCTCAGTAAATACTGAATTCTGGGTTAAACTGATCCCTCCAGAGTATGTGTAGGGGAATCTGTGTGTGTGTGTGTGTGTGCTTACCAGCTCAATGCCCTGGGGGAAGGGGTTATCCTCCCAGTCTTTCTCTGGGAATCGCTGGAGAATCCGGCCTTGACCCTCACTCCCCCCTAAACAGAGACAGAGACAGACAGTCAGGCTGAGTGCTGAAATACGCTCATCGACAACCAAAACAAACAAAGCTACAAACATTTAACATGCGCACATAACACATGTTTGAGCAGACATGAACTGATAACTGAAGCAAGCATGAAATTATATTATTTGCATCTTTATTGAAATTATATTATTTGTACTTTAGATATTTATTAACAAGAACATTTTAACTCGGTCCAAAATATTGGTATGGGGGATCTATAGGGCTCAGTATTGGCCATGTTAAGCCTGGTCCTGGTTCTGTGTGTAACTCTATTTTTAAAGATAAAAAGTGGTCCTTAAGGTTCAGGTACCTTACGTTTTACAAGATGTGCTTACATTCAAATACATTACAGAATGGTTATTTCAAATATAATCTCAAAAACAAAACGAATGAAAAAAAAAAAAAGAGTTTTTCTCCCCATGCCCAAAGAATGTCATTAGTTCTCTTTACTTTGACCATTTTAGTAGATACTGTGTGAATATATAGTATATGTGTGTGTGTGTGTGTACATTATACATACTATACATATATTATACATATATTATACATAATATGTCATATCTATTTTATTTACATACACAAAGATATATTTATATAATATTTGTATTATACTGTTCTATTGTATTGTTTTTACTCTATAGGATATGCTAAATCTACTTTCTTTTTTTGTACTCTCCACTTTGCTGTTGCAAATTTCCCACCCATGAAACTAATAAAGGGTTATCTTATCCATCACAATTTGGCATTTGTTACTCAGTCACTCAGATGTTTTCTTTTTTGGTAATCCCTTTGTGATCAGGCTCTGATGCAGTCTTCTCTCTCTGTAGTCACATTTTGTGGTCAAGAGCCACTTGATTGGTTATACGTCTCGAGTAACAGCCTATCAACATTGGGGCTACTTTGTAAGAAGGCCGAGCACAGAAAACACGCCAGGGCTCTGTTTTGAAGGCAAGGCAGCAGCAACTACCAAAATTGTAATAAACATCAAAATCCCCAGTTTCTAGGGCCAGCTGAGAGAAACATTCCATGACACCGTAAGTTAGCATTCATTCAGATGAGGAGACTGTCCAAGACTGACTGGCTGGGATTTTAGCTGTATTAGGTTGCAGCAATAAAACAAAGTACATTCAAAACCTAAATCTCTTAAAATCTCAGCAACACATTTTTATTGACAACTGGGCTGGTTTACTGAATAAAAAGAGGGGTTTATCTTCCATGACCTCCAGGTTCATGATGAGACAACTGAGGAGCTTATTTAGGGAGCTAGGAGCTAGTAACGTTGGTGCCAGCACAAATGGAATTTATCTTAGCTACCATATTGCAAACATAACCTGTAACAGATAGCTGATCATATTAATATTGCCGGGCTAAATGGAAAAAAGTGAAAAAAAAAAGATAGGCCTCAAGGTTATTTCTTGCATGAAGCGATATCCTAAAGCTGCCTGTGACCTGGGTGCCTATGACTCATTAGCTTAAACCATGTCAACCAAGTTTTGACATAGAGATTTTCAGTTTTACTACAAATGTCTATCCGCTCCAAATACTAGTTATTGATCTTCTTGATTATAAATAATTGATAATATCACTCAACACCTTTAAATACACACACACATTCTATCTATCATTACTGTGTAACCCCTAATATATGCACAAACACACTACACTGCCGTACATGACAGTTAGCTAAGGAATTTAGTGTAACAGTGCGAGACTGTAACCATTCATAGAAATACTGTTTTCATAACAGTGATTCGGTCTAAATATCACTCAAATTGCATTCTAGTTTCCCCCTTTTTAACACATTTGCAAATAATGAGAGTCAGTACAGTATTTCATATTAATTGGACCCACAGCCAAGCATTTATTCCTCCTGGGGTTCGGCAGTGCCGCACAGACAAACTGCACACTGTATTCGGCTCCACTGTGATACTGGAAGTGGTAGTAATAATAACGGTTGAGTTTAATTGTGACTATCATTACAATTATGATTACATTTATTAATTAGTATTTCGGACAGCAGTGTGTGGTTGCCTATAACATCACAAATTCCTTTTTATATTTTTGTACTGGTAGATATTAGCTGGGGCATTGTGAGGACTGAATCCATATTATAATTACAGCCTAAGTCTATGTATCTATCAATGTATCTATCTATTTATCTCTCTCTTTCTCTCTCTCTCACACACACAAACAGGCCTAGTCAGACATACAGTACAAGGCATACAGTCTGAAAGGCCAGCGTTGTGTGTTGGGGGAACAGCGAGGGTCTGTGTGCCGGACAGTGAGCTCTGTCTCAGCCGTAGCGGAGTCATGGGACTGTGCCTGAGTCCATTTAGACAGCTGTCCCTCTCTCTACCAGACAAAATGAGTTACAGCAATCAGACCTGCACTGATCTCACTCATCATATTTGGAGTCCGAATTCAGTTCCTTTAGCTTAGTGACAAGGCTAAATATGTAAACACACCCCTAAAAACTATTCTCACCATGCTCAAACCACATTCATGTACCCTGGTGTTGCAGGCAGCCGTTTTAGACAACAGGGTCTGTTTTCACAAACAACCTCAGGAGAGCTGCATTACTATGAAAGGATCTGATCCAAGATCAGTGAAGCTCTGATCCTTTTTACAGCTCCTATATTATCATCCTGTGTCCTTAATCACATCAACAATTCTTAGGAACCCTTATACGATAAGCACTAAAAGGATCTGAGTGACTATTGACTTTTAGTGTTTGTTACAAATGTTATGTTATATTTAACTTTAGTTTGGCGCTAAGCTAAAGAAGCAAAATTTAGATGCCCAACACGTCTTGATTGATGGACTACATCTGGGGTAAAATTAGAGTTTTAAACTATGCCTTTAATCAAGAGCAATCAACAAAGATGAAGCCGAATTTGCCATCATGCAAAACACGGCAGGTACCTTTTTAAAAGCTTTACAATGGTAAACAAATAAAAGGCAGCCATAAATGGAACTCGGGATGATCATAAACATCTTCGGTGTGTGACATTGCGCACGTATGTGTGTCTTTCACAGCAGGCTGGACGCAGTTACCTGCACGGCACAGATGGCTATAGAAAAACGAGCAGGTAGACGTGCCACACCTTACGTCCATGATATCAGCTAGGGTTTCTGACACGTGCTGTTTGCCCAAGCATGATTCAGACTTGCCATAAATCTGACTCACAAATGTGCCTAGAGCAGGAAGAGAGGTGGAAGTCGCATGAGGAATTTCTTTTACTTCAGAAACCAGCAAAAACGTCAGTCAAGATCCTTTTAATTGGACTTCTGCAAAACAAGCAGGAAGGTGCAATGTGTGGCACGCGGGGTTCCCCTTGGCTCTAAGCTGTTGAAACCATAAAGGAAGCATCACGTTACTTCTGAAAACCAATTAATCAGCCACCTAAAGACTCCTGGAACTGACGTGACTGAAACAGTTGGGATGTGATGTCACCTGGATCACAAAAACGTCCTCCATTCTTGAAAACAATGACTGTGATTTGTGAGCTGCCACAGAACCACAAAACTGAAGGCTAATGTTTAACAGGAAAATTTGTTAAAGGCCTTGTACAACTGAGACAGAATTCTTTCATGACATTCAGACAACCAGATTCAAAGACCACAATACATATACTCAGTATTTGGTGTCTACATAATACAAGCCTTGACACAATGACAGGATATTCAAAGAACACAGGAGCCTTCTTCACTGCTAGGCTACTGCTCAAGCCTTTGAAATGTTACCGATATTGTTCTTTTAACACTATTTAAATATAATTATTTTAATTATCCAAGTTAACCTATTAATAACATGTCAAATTACTGACCACCTTTTAATCCTCAACACATTTTCCCAGTTTGTAGCTCCAAATGATCCACAGTGAGGAGGGCTGAAGCTCAGCGGCATGTGTGCCATTATGACAGCCCTCTCATTCAAATACAGCTTTTAAATGGCAAGTTTCATTGCAGCTGGGCTTCAGGCCTGCACCACTATGGAGCTTTTGAAGATACAACTTAGTAAATTTGGTGTTGAGTGTTCAAAAATTGTTCATAATTTTTAATACTTTAGCATTTACTTAGACAGCCTTAATAATTACTTTATAATAGTGTTAATAAACAATATTAATAACTAAGGTTTAAGCAGTAGCCTAACAGTGAACTGAAGGCCATCTGCATGCATGCTGTTATGATAAAAGTTGATTTCTATTGCCTAATAAAAGTTATTTCCAGCTCCTGCAATGGTGATTACTACCAGCGCCATTCTTTGACTCTACGGAGGAAGTGGTGCTTAGAGACAGTTGTGACTGGCTGAGAGGCGTGTTAATCATCACTCTGCAGTCAATTGTGGTTTTACATAGAAGATATTTTGATCCGAAAGGTTTTTGTTGCGCCAAAAGTCTTGTGTGGCACAAAAATGATACTTTACTTTTTTGCCAAGTCTCTGTCAATGACGAAGATGAAGTCAAAAGTGCAGACTCCAGTTAAATGTATTAAAAATGTAAATGTAATTTATTCCATATCTATGTGTTATTTAATATGATTACTGGGGCCATCCAATAATTAAAATAATTAATTGTGACTAATTGCATTACTTGGAAAGATGAAATTATTTTTTTTCCCCATTTAAAAGGAAGTGTTACAGCTGCCAAATTTTTGATACCGCTGGCAACAGATGTGTGTTTTGCTCGTAAAAGATACCTCAGACTTGATCATGGGCTCTATTGTTCACGGCTGACGACCAGTCTGCACTTGCTTTAATGACGCCATAAACAGGCAGGTCCTATAACCAGTTGTGCTATGTTGTGGGTTGGTGGTTAAAATTATCATGAGCAGGCTGAGGGAGGCCATGTGCAAAAACATATCTATGCTTTTGTTTCCGTAACTTATACAACTGCTATTCAACTTTCTCCTGTCTTCCCTGCTCCCAAGACACCTGATTCAACTTCTCAGCTCATTTATTGAGTTGAAGGAGGAGTGTCAGAGCGAGAAAACACTGAGATATGCAGATGATCCCTGTTAACCTGTGCAGAGACAATGAGGGGTCTCACACAAAGGTTGCTTAATAATATTTTAACATGACAAATAAAACTGCTTACTTTCTTAATGCTTAAGTTAGTGTGATTAAAAAAAACATAATAACTTACTACATATAATAAACTACTGTGATTTTAAAAGTGGAGTCACACACAAATGCCTATAAAGAACAAAAATGGGCAAATAATTTTATTTTAGTTCTTAGAACTAAAAAGATTTTTGAACCCCGGACAACTTTCAGGATAGTCTCCGCCCACAAGTGAGTGGGGAAAACCCGCAGAGGGAGGGGCTCCAAAGTGCAGCAAGCATGAAGGGGAACAAACACCAAATTTTAGGCTGTTTTACACTGTTTATATTTGTTGAAATAGGATTTTACTAATACACTGGACAGAACTTGGAAAACAAATATAAAACTGACTAAGCAGTCAATAAAAGAATAGGCATGTATGTCTAGTAATATTTGTATCACCGTCGCTTCCGATCTGTCAGAAGTGGCAAAATGGGGTTTAAATCAGTCAAAAAGCTTAAATCTATGCCTGGTTTGAGGTATCTATTGGCCCAGATCATTGGTCCTCAACTCTGGCTTTTGTGATCACTGATAGTTTACTGAACTGTTGATATAAATGATTGCAAGTTCCAGGACCAGACACTGGAGATAAAGACCTCTGGCCTAGCCTTTCTGCTCAGACAGCAATCCATTCTTAGCCACATCTGTTTTACAGGTTTTCACATTCAGTAAACATTGCGCAAATGACATTCCCTTTTCATGGAGTATTTGTTCCTTCATTTAGCAACTTATTGTCTTGGGCACAGACTTTCCTTGCCATACAGGAAACATCAATCTCCGTGCTAGGAAATCTCAACCTAACAAGAACTGTAGTAAAATTTGCTGATGGCTTGTCAGTGCATGTGGAAAATCCCGGCAAAAATCTGTTACAAATGCGGGATGTGTGAACAAATGATGCCAATCAGTAAATCTTTAATTAGGTGCCAAAAATCACATCATACAGTGAAGAGACAATACTCGATTACTGAAAGACCTAAAGTCACTCGGAAAGTTGCCCAACACGAGAAAGGCAAGAATACTTGCAAAAGCAAATCTAGACTTGCTTAAAAGATAGATTAACAGTTATTGCCAGGATTACTCCCCTATCCGTTGTGATTAACATGTGCAAAATGAGGCCAGGTGGTTCAGAGTCCTGTGTATTGAAGGAAATCCACTGTCCATTTGGTGATGGTGCTGAGGGGGGAATTCCACCACCTATTCCTCTTCCAGGTCACCAACTCGGAGCATCTTCCTTTCCAGAAAGAGCTGAATGCCATGAATTGGAAAGTCATTATTTGCAATGTTGAGAAAATGTTTTTTAAAAAATCTCGGCTGTGTTGAAAAGGAATATTCAGTGTTCAGTTAAGCAGACTGAGAGGAAGTATGAGGGGCTGAGAACGGGGGAAATCCATTATTATTCCAGGCCAAAAATATTGCTGCTTCATGGTCGTTTCGGGAACCAGAGCTAGAGCCTTTCTTGGCTGATTTCTCCTTCTCCATCTCTCTGCTGCTCTTTCTCTCCCTCCCCTCTACCAAACTCAGAAACAGACACTGTTCTGGGAAGTCTAAAACAGAAGCATTTGGTTAGACTCCGCTTCACAGAACTCCCACAGGCGCTCAGCTCCCCGATATCACTGCTGAGTTGGCAAATGGGCCTGCCTGCGCTTAAGACTCCCCCTAATGTACCAAGTGTGCAAATGGCTCACAATCACTTTTGCATGCGCACACACATGCACACACACACAATGTACATAAATAAACCATAAACTAAATGTTACTGCAGCACAGAAAAGTTAGGTTCTGAAATGTTTTTAACCCAATTTTGCGATTCTGAAGGCAAATCACACTGCAGACGAATCATGGCTGCGGCTTGAGCATTACTGTTTCAAGAGCCATCCCAAATCCCACCATGTCCACAAAGTGATTAGAACCACATAAGCGGGGAGCGTGCCTAATGTTTCACTCCCTGCTGTTCTCCTCTGAAACATAACAGATAAAAACAGCATGTGAACAACAGCAACGGACATGTGGTCTATTAAACTGTCAGCCAAATAAAAAAAAAAGGTTTTACTCCTACATTACTTCCAAAAGTGAAAAGGAACCAACAATGGCATTACTGTGGTTCACTTAATTCCAGAAGTCAGCTCAACACATAAACCCACTGGATCCTATTTCTTCTATTCAAATAAAATAAAAGTGAAACAAGTTAGTGATGAGATTCTCTCATTGCACGAAACAACTGGTAAAAAGTCCCCAACCATCACCTTTTGTAATACAAGCAACGTGAACTGAAAGAGCTGTTATCAGGCCCACAGATCACTTAATGACAAGAATTACATAAAGCATCTTGAAGAGCAGGGTTTAAAGCATTTGAGTGGAATTATAAGCTTATGGCTCACTTATGGAGCAGCTGGTGGCCTGGTGGTTGTGAGGTTGGGGGGCAGTGGCTCTGTGATCTGAAGGTAGTGGGTTCAAATCCCAGGACTGCCAGTGGCACCATTGAGGTATCCTACCGCCCCCACACACTGCATCACCAGTTGCCCACTGCTTCACTTGGTCGGTTAAATACAGATTTCACACTGTTCACACTGTATGGTGTGTTCACGGGTAACCAAAAAAAGCCAATTTATTTTAAACTTTACTTTAACCGGGGAGACTAGACTAAAGCAGAGTGTCACCAGCGAGGTTATGTGTGCTGACTGGGTCAGGCCTGGCATGGCAAGCATGGGGAATGTTCTCGGATGGCCGGCTGGCACCGGTGCAGGGCGAGAGTTTGGCTTTCAGAGCAGTCAAAAAACCCACAAGCCCATTCCTGCCTTCTAAACCCATCCTCACCTAATCCCACAAATCTCTTTGCAGGTGGGAATCTACTCTGTCTGAATATTCAGAAAAGTAAATTGATGCAGTCTGAAGAAGATACACAAGAGTAAGACTGCAACCATCAGTTGATGAAAGCAATGATGTCAAGTGTCTTTGTCCAGACAGTGCAAGGGAACAGCACTGTACACGTGTCCCTTCTTGCTGGGGTACCAGGCATGCAGGGGCGTAGGTTTGATTTTGACTATATCCACATTATAAATACAAGGACGGGGTATCATAGTATTTTTTGAGTAACTGACGCCAAGAAAACATTGCTGCATGCTTCCATTTCTGCCGAAATCCTGACGAACACGAAGAAAACACCCGTACTGCGTTTACATGGCGTTCGGTTGACGTTCTGGAGGACTGAATATGTCCCATGATTCAATTGTTCTGGGAACCGTGACAAATCAAGTTTTAAAGGAAAATGTAAAAATACAAATCCCAACTCAATCTGGAGAGAATAGTTACTGCCCCCACAGGTGAATACATGAAACTACACATTGGGCTGCAGGCTGGCGTTAAACAGCGTCAGACGAACGCCAGTGTAACGTCAATCATGCGCAGATACAAAATGCTACAAAAACGCCTATGGCGTTCAGAGCGCGTTCATTTATCGAATAATCAAACATCAGTGTGCACGAGACCTTACTGAATCAACACCAAAAGCAACATGTTCCATATTTTTGAGCACAGAATTGTTAATATAAACTCGGCCTCTTTCTCATGTACATCCACAAAAATACATCGGTGAGCTTTAAAAAACAGATACAGCTTCAGCCAATCACACATCAACAAGCCAGTCCTATACTGATACTGGTGAGAAACAGAACCATTAACCATTTGTGTTCCAAATACTGACAGAACACTGATTTTATTTTATATATTATTTTATATATAGTTTATTGCTAGGGGCAAATCCGTAGTCACTAGACATTAGTAAGGACACGTCCCTACAGTCCCTACACAATTCTACACCCTTACAAGCTTGTCGAGATGGAACATAAGGGTGGAGCGAGAAACTCCACCCTGGTCAAACACAATCATGATACATCACTGTAGACAAACACCACCAACTTCTACAAATACTACAACCTAAACTCCAGGGCCAGTTTCCCAGGTTATGTATGCACTTACACAAAATGTTTTTTTATTGATGAAACACCAATTACACTGTGGTATAGTCCAAGACTAGGCTTTATTTGAAGGCAGGACCTATGTAAGGTAAATCAAAACATGAAACTCCTTCACTGCTATTGCTCTTCTTGATGTTGATTTTTAACCTTTAAAGCCATGAATTCTTCCAGGGTTCTGATCAGAAATGTTTGGGTGTCACGAGTCAGAGTTATCAAAAAAAAAAAAAAAAAAAAAATCATAGTTGGATAGATTTGTAATACAGATTTGTTTACTGATTCATCTAATTCAGCATTTGAGGACGGGTTAACACTAAGATATATATACAAACGTA
>JBBPCX010125846.1:0-19410 GCA_037974365.1 Hydrocynus forskahlii | reverse complement strand
TGTGTGTGTGTGTAAAATAAGCTACAGAAACAGCCTGTTTTCAAATTATAGTTTTGATGACACAAAACCAATATATTATAACATAGTTCTTCCTTATTCTCCTTTAGTCTTACCCACTTATGCACTGGTTTACCAATTTTTATATATTCTGTTTATAAACATTTTAGCATCAGATTTAAGTCACATCCATTTAATACATATGTGACTTTTTTATTCTGCTTACATATGCATTTCTTATTAAAACTGGAAAGCATAATTTACAAATAAACGAATGTAAAAGAAAATTGATTAAGTTCAAATCAAATATGACCTCTTATAACAGGTTCTGCCTATATGAGATGTACCGGGCCTCATATTCTGTTCTGAAGATTGATCCAGTTCTTTCTGTAAATCTCAGCCACAATTCATAACTATAAGTGACCTGTGATAAATGTACTCAAACTTGTGTCCTAAACTGACCTCCAAAGATGTGTCATCATATCGTAATTCATTAGCAGACAAGCCCCCAATCTAAACCTCACTGGAGTCCTCAAGATTACAGGGTCATGAAAGGACAACGTTCACCAGTTTTTTCAGAATTTGGTGTGAAACGGTTCATTGTAAAGATTCCCGATTTCTTTAAAGCAGAGGGGAATAGAACCAGACATCTCCCAACACAAATACAGCCGTTTTTGTTCTTCATTATTGACCCCCAGTGAAGACCCACATGTCTGAGTGTTTATAAGGATGTTGATGATGCGATCAGTGGAGAATCTGAACTAAATCACTTTTCTTTGGAGAATATTTTGGCTCTTGACACCCCCGCATGTATCCCTCCACCATGAACTGGTTTAGTTTCAGGACCAAAGTGGGGTTTTAGAGTTTTTTTAGAGGCAGACATCTGGTTCCCTTTACCTCCACTTTGAACAGTTCTGACTCAGGAGAGTTTAACTCCAAACCCACTGAGAGCCTCTCCGTTCACACCTTTCAGCACTTCATTAGAATGTTTACTGTATACATATCTGATCTAGGAGCACATATGAAGGTGGTTTAGATCCAAACTGATTATGATGATCATAATGTAAGAGTCCAACTACAGTTTGGGTCATTTTATACAATTGTTTTATTCTAACACAAAACTACTTCGACACTTCACATTGTAAATGTGACTGAATAAAATCGACTGGGTACAAAAGAGAACTACAACATATATAAAAGATATATAAAAGCCAACCATTTCGAGTAAAACAAAAAATTTTTTAGCTTTGACCATCATTCGTACTACCTGAAAAGCAAACGAATACAGAACACCCTGATCGACAGCGTTGATATCTTGGTCGCATGTCCACACAGCTCTGAAATGAACGACTTGTTTATATAGTAGAACTAAAGAGAGCGAGAATGGGTAAGCAAGAGAGAGTGAGAGAGAAAGGGAGAGATGACGGGAAAACACTGTCCATCTGTATCTGAGGCTTTACTGGGCATTTCAGTCTGTGCGGTGGTGGTTAGCTTGTAAGCACACATGGAAGGTGGAGGGATGGAGGGATACAGGGATGGAGGAAGGGGAGGATGAGGAGGATGAGGAGAGGTAGCTGCTTTACATGATGCCGCCCGTCTGCTGCTGAAATACGTCAATCGTGTCTTCGTCTTCCATTTCCAACTGCGGAAAGAAAGCAGAAAAGATCGTCTGGGTGGGTGACAATACATTTACAGCATTTGGCAGATGCTTTTATACAAATTTCTCATATCACAGGTGTGTGCGAGTGTAGTTTTAGGAGCCTTGCTGAAGAATTCTTATTGGTGTAGTGTAAATACTATTTTACCCCTGCCAAACTATGTAAATCTAAGAGGCTCTGCAAAGAAACATGTGGCAGGGGTCTCTTGAATAAATTTAAGAAAAAGAGGATGTGAACAGATATTTTGCAAGCACGGACCTTCTCACTGTATGGCTGTATTCTGACTTTGGGAGTAGCTTCTAATTATCTGAACGAAAGTAGCAACTCTACTAGGCTGGAGCTACGAGAGTGCCAAGATACAAAGATTAGTTTTGTTTGTAAAAAAGTTATTTTGTAAGCTGGTGAGCAACACAGGTTCGGTTCCAGATTTCTCCTCGGTTCCTCCAGCTGTTTGTATTTGTGAAATTCCATCAGCAGCTCCTGATTTAATTTAAATGAAGCACTGACTGAGTCAAATCAGGTTTCTGATGGTAAGTAACGTTGGGCTTCCACATGGAACACATTGATACACTGTACATATGATCTATTTACTGTATAACATGTATTCTTTAGTTTTATTTAGTGATATTAAACAGTTTTCTTTTTGTATGTGCCTAAGACTTCGGCATAGTACTGTACATCAGTGGGAGACACAGTAAAGGCTGGTCAGTGTTCCGGGAGCACCAGTAACGCCCACAATATGCTCAGAAACATGCCTTCAACTTTAAAAGTATTTAATACTTCTTCAACTTTACCCAACCCTGACACCTTCAGCATAACCTGCACTGGACACAACTGGACGTACCTGAGCAGGTGTGTCTGTCTCGTTGATAGGCTGTCCATCAAACCGGAAGCGAATCTGCCTCATCGTAAGTCCCTGTAAAAACATCACCGCATCATTAGTGTCACTTTACTTGCATGCTTTGAATGTGTATACTGGTGGTGCTGAATCCTGAGTAGTTGGAAAACTTTTATCTAGGTACTCTGTAGCTTGTCACAGTAAAATATTTGCTGCCATTTCTTTAATTTAATCGACTTAATATGCCAAAGATCAGACAGTTCATTAGGTGATTCAAAGCAAAATATGAATAAATGATATGTGGCTCAAGACTAGCAAAGTACTGTACATACACATCTCACACACAGTATATTTCATATACCAAGCTAGAAAGTTTCATCCTGGTGATGTTTAAGGAACCTAATTTATTATTCTAAGCCTAGTACATTTGTATACATACACAGACAATCAGAGTCATGTGGTTGGACAGGTAGAACTACGTTCCACTGAGTGAAGATCAGAGTTTCAGGACATGACACATGGTCATGTTTACAGTAAATGTTTATACTTTGCGGAAAGGGAAAGTTTAAGGATGTAAGAAAGGTGGAGCTAAGGCATTTTCTGAGTCTACCAGAAAATACATGAAACTGAAGTTGTATACTCAGACTAGGAACTCACAGGGGGGGCGGTTCAAAACGTAGGATCTTGCAGTTAGTCAGATAACTCAAGGCTAAAGTAGAGGACTGTTCAATAGCTCTGTCCCTTCGCTCTATTTCTATTGGACAGGCTTGGCTTTGAGTTACCAGGCTTAACTGAGAAATCCCGAGTCATGAAATATACACTGATGTTTTTTGGTAGACGTTCTCATTCAGAGAGATGTTTACGGGTGCTTTGTGGTCTAAAACTTCCCTCACAGTAGTAAACCCAGATTTACTTTAAAAGCTACTAAAATACTAAGATTCTACCAGAGCTGAAAATAATCCTCCATCAGGACCTTTGCAGATCCCACAGTGAGGAACCACAAGGATCTTCTCAGATCCCACAGAGAGGAACCACCAGGACCCTCTCAGATCCCACAGCAAGGAACCTCCAGGACCCTCTCAGATCTCACAGAGAGGAACGACCAGTAACTTCTAAGATTACACAAAGAGGACAGCGTCTTGTGTTAGTTATGTTAGTTTAGGGCATGAACGTGTGGTTGCTCTCAAGATTGTTCATTGATGAGGTGGATCTGAAGACAGCAAGTTTCTCAGCAGTCTCCGTCAGGTGTTTTTAAAGCCCCATCAACATCTCACCCTGTGTAAATCAAAAGGCTGGTAATGTTTCCCCCAAGAGAAAAGCAACGCAGACTTGGAGGTCCTTATTTGTGCATAACGGGGGTTGAATAATGACATCAAAACTCCAGAGGGGTGTTCCGACTGTCGCTCTGGATGAGAAGGTCTGTGAAGAGATGTCAGTATGACTGGAAGTGAGTTCATACCTGTCTTTCACAATATGCCTTCATGAGTTTGCTGAGCGGGGTGTGCCTCTTGATTTTGAACTGGACCACAGAGCCATCCTGCCCAGCCACCTTCAGGTTTATATGCTCGTTGTTTTCAGTCTTCACACCTTCCTAAAAGAGAAAAAAGAAAGCATCATAAATGAGACCCTGTGGAGAAGATTTGGCTCGAGAATCTGCACTGGTCCAACGTTAAAATATCCTGTTCACACCAGGTCACTTTATCCATGTTGGGTATCGGGATTATATCTGGATTGTTCTGATTCACATTAAACATGCAGGTGTGAGCAACACTCATTTAAACAGATACAAATCTGAATCACTCAAACCCATTCAGAAGGTTCTGAGACACATTCACCACCCAAACCCCCTCCCACTGCCGCCACAGTAAGCCCTGCTGTTCCGCTTATAGAAGAGAGCGCCCCCTCTAGGGCGTCACTACTTAATGCACCATCGCTGCTCTCCTCCTAATGTGAATTTCTTCGCTGAGTGCGATTTTAATTACGTCTCCACTCTGGACGAGCCCCTCGGCTCAAACGAAGCTCCAGTTCGGTTAAAATTTACTTCGCCTTGTCGTTATTCGCTGTTAGGTGACACACGGTTGATGACAGCAATGAAACAGGAGATCATTATTCTAAACAGACTCTTCTTGTACACATTTAAGATGTTGCAAAACCGGCTTTTCTTTAAAATAATGAAAAAAAAAACCCAAAAACGGCTCAGCCGATTGACAGTTGCAGAACTTTATCACATGCTGAACACCAGAGCAACCGAACACCGGAGTATCGGTGAGCCGGTTCTTTGCGCGGCTCCTTCAGCAGACACGGCAGATAAAACACCTCCAGTCGGGCTAAAGGTGCCACACGCATCTACTTACTTATCTCTGTAAATACAAAGGACCTATACACGTACGCCCGCGCGTGCCTAATTGCGAATCTGGTGAAACGTGAATCGATTATTCGATTAAACTTCGCTGCTGGCCGCCCGATACCATTAGCATCGCAGCTAACTGCTTAAAAGGTAAAATAAACCCAAATGCGTAGCTTTAAGGAGACGCTGGAAGGACCAGCGGGGTTTGCGCCCTCAAAGATCGAGTAAAGGGCCGGCAATTGGAAATAAAACGGGTAAATTAAGTCATTTTTCTCCATTTTTATTACCTTCGGTTTCTCGTCCGCCATCGCTGCTGCTCTCCACTCGACCTGGCGCCGGAGATGACGTCACCGGCGCGGCGCTACGTTACGGAGTTCCAGAGCCTATATACAAAATAAAACAAATAATCATAAAACATTTAAGAAAATTACAGTTTAAATAATGTAAATACGTTACGCAATGGTGATCCAGAGCCTAAACAAACAAACAAACAAATAAAAGTAAAAAATCATTAAATGACAAAACATTCAATGAAGTTTAAATGACGTAATAAGTTCTGAATCCGCTTTTTCAAAATTTACGGCCAGAATGATGAGCTGTAGAAGATTCTACATAAAAAGGTGCTGAACATAAATAATAACTTACTATTCAGTACGCATAGTCTTGTATAAGAAAAGTACTAATCAAATCTTAGATTACCAAAAACTATTGTAAATAATTACATTATATGATTAGCAACATACAATTATCCAAAATTCTTGGTAATATTAAAAGGAATATGTGGTTTAAATAACATAAAAAATGAACCACTCATTACAGCAGTCTGCATATGTATCTACATATGTGCATGTCTTCATGTGTATATATATATATATTTATTTTTAAAACAAATTTACATATATATTTAGGTGTGTATGTTTGAAAGAGAGATTAACCCAAAACAAATAGTCAAAAAGTTTTTATTTTGCTTCAAACACCTACATGTACAGAGTCAGTTTTTACTTTTCATCAATTTGATGGTCTAATTCAGAGAAAGGTCTGCAGAGCTCCCCGGAGAACCCACACCACAAACCGGATGGAGATCAAAGGCTGTTCAAGAGTCATGTTTTCACCCTGTCACTCGCTCACATTCGCACTCTCTCCATCTTTCTCTCTCTCACAAACACACACACACACACACACACACACACACACACACACACACACACACACACACACACACACACACACACACACATAAAAGTGCTGCTAATACTGTAGGACACCACACTGTAAAAAACAGCTCTGATGTTCAGGAGCTGCAGGGAGAAAAAGGTGGGCAAGGTTCCACCTGCCTAGTGGCGAAGGATACTACAGAACCTCTAATCAAACACAGAACGTCGTTTCACAGCATAATTAACTCTGATAAACCCCAGAAAATAAAATAAATAAATACACCCGAAGCCTTAAGACAGCAGACACAACAAAGACATCAACCAAATAATAAAAAAAGATGACATGCGTATACAAAACTTTATGGCTGGATACAATTCTGAAATAAATATAACACTGAACTAAACCCACAGTTTTATTTCACTCAAGCTTAGAAAAAGGCAGCAATTTATTCTGTAACACAAACTTCAGTAGTTTCAGCCTTCGGATCAACACTGGAGTCCAAATCTAACAGCAGTTAAAGGAAACACCAAATTCTAAATTCTCCCCATAATGTTAAACAGAGACTTCAGAAAGTGGTTTGGTGTGAAACAGAACTGTTAACAGTGGAGGTGAATGGATCCAGACATCTTTCTCTAAAAGTTTTTCCATTAACTGGTTATGGTTGCGAACCCCTCACGCCTGGCACATGGTTTTACCAGTTTTGGGTTTGTTTGTTTTTTTTGGTGGAAGGATACAACACAAATACAGCATGAGGCAAAATAGTCCCCGAAGAAAGGTAGTTTAGTAGAGATTCGCCACTATTTTGCCATTAGTATCCATATAAACACTAGGAGACATGTGGAGCTTCACTGGGGGTCGATGGTGAATAAACAGACTGTATTTGTGTTGGAGACATCTGGTTCCATTCACCTCCACTGTAAAGAAATCAAGAATCTGTATACCCAACCCACTCTGAACCTCGAATTGAATTATGGGGGGAGGTTGGAAAATTGACCTCTCTTTAATCATTAATGCTGATAAAACACATGCACACACACACACACACAGATTAATGACAGGGCTTTGTGTTTTTTTTTTATCTACTTTTGGTTTCTGAGCTGATATAAATGCTACAAAAAAATAAGCAAAAAATAAGAGGATTTTCTAACTTTTAAGTTAGACTCTTTCATCAGACCAGATTCTGAGCTCCAGGTGTTCTCTCTGTTGTGAGCTACACTGTTTAAGAGGTTAAGGGACACTAATCTCTGTCTGCTGTTGGTCAATTATCACAGACAATCAATTCCCTGAACACAAAAAAGAGCATAAACCCATTGATTCAAAACTCATGTCTATTAGAAGCCAATGGAAAGAAAAAAGCTGTAAATCTGTATCACTGGTCATTTCAGAGGACTAGTTTTCCATCTGTAATAACTCGTTAGTGGGGATGTGGCATGCTGCTAACAGCATGGATACCAGAAACGTTTTTTATTTTTTTACTGTGTTACTCTGGGGTCATTCAAGACATTCAGACTCATGTCAACAGCTGGATCACTACAGCTGGAGTTTCACATCATTTAATCACTTTTTTATTTCAAGCATTTACTTAAGGAATTCAGCAACTGCCCACTGGCTTCTGTTGTAACGGAGTTCACCTAGTCGGATGGTTTTTCTGTTGAACAGGAAAACGCTGAAACTGTTGTCTGTGAAGATCAGACAGAGGTTAGTAAAAAAAAAAAAAAAAACTTTTCAAGGTGCAGACGAGGTTCCTGGTTGCAGAACAAAGCTACAGCCTGCCCCATCTTTCCACTGGTGGAAATTTATCCACCTCTCCCGTCTCCGTGCACTGCCGATCTCCCAGGACGAACGTCAGCTTGTATTTCATCCGGACTTTCTCCTAAACATGCAAACACAAAAGATTGTCATCATCATTTCTCAGTAACAGTTTTGGCCAACACTGATACAACAGAATGGCACTCCTGACTGCTGAGATTAGTCCAAAAATTTAAACTACTGAGTCTTTAATGTTCTGTGAATATGCAGAACAAAATGAATATTATGCAAATACAGTACGGTGGTAAAACAGTACCAACAAGACGATGCAAAGCAAAATATAAAGAAATGAGGGGTGGCTCAAGACTTTTCCATAGTACTGTATTTCAGAACCAAAGCCCGGTATCAGCTTGAATTTTTGCTATTCTGGAATACAACAAATACCTTATGAAATACATATGAAATATGTTATCAGTATAAAATACAGCATAAAATGCTAAGTCACCTGCTGATATGATTCATTGTGCATTCCGATTAAAATATACTCAATCATTAAATTAATATGACTAGCTACATAAACTGAATTAGAAAATTACACAAAAGCCAGATGCTGCATGGAATAGTTGAGCTGCTTGATGTATTTTGTAGCCGTCACAACAAAGGTTTATAAATCCATATTTATATTTTTTTCCACCCAAAACTGCTTAAAAACACCAAATGCCCTTTACACTGTGTCAGCATTTCATGATGAATGGTCAAAATGTACTTGGAATAAATTACCCCGATATTAACATGCATTACAGTTCAGGCCGTTTTCTTGTTCCTCCAGTGACTTTTTTGCAGCACTTAATGTTCCAACCTGATCGTTTAGCTGTTCTATGACGTCTTACCCTCAGAGGGTTAGCCAGCAGCATTACTTGTGTGATGGCACTAGGGGGCAGTATTGGGTTAAAAGGTGCCAGCTCTGTTCCTGAGGGCGGCTGCAGCTTCACTCTCATGGACTGTCCATCACACAAACACAAGAGGGAGGACATAACTGTCATGAATTATTAAATAACTACTATATATTATTCACTGTCTATACTTAATTACTCTACTATGAATTATTCAATGTCTACTATGAATTATTTAGTATGAAGTACTAAGTGCCACACACACAATAGTTTTGTCAGATGCTCAGGTTTTTTAATATGTAAACCTGTGCTCTTACCTTTGGGACAGCAGCCTGCAGTGCCAGGTTTTTCACAGGCAGGGGTGCTGTGTTCAGCATGGACACCACAATGACCAGTATGTCGGGCCGTCCCGGAGGGCAGTCGGACGCAAAATGCAGCAGGACACACACTCCGTCCTTATCATAGGCCGTCACAGGGCTTTCTTTACCTAGGAAACATTGTTTTGATATTCGTATGATTTTGATTTTTCATTACTCTACTGCTGAATTCATATTTCTCGTATTCTCGTTCTGATCTGTGTTTCGTTTGAAAAATTCACCTGAAAAGGTTTAAGGTTACACAGAAAACTGCTGTATCTAATATTTGCAGCTTTTTTGTGGGTTTTCGAGGCACTGTTATGCAATACACATGCTAATTATTTGCACTTGTGGCTGAAGAGTATAAGAATTGGCCACTTTAGGGAACATTTATGATCATTTCTCTTAAATGAACAAATTCAACATGATTTTCCCGCTTAAGAGTTTGAATTAGATGTACTCATCTTATTTACTTATTATGGTATTTAACTGCATTATTAGCAATGAATGTAAATGAAAGTAAATATTTATAATTTATATTGTTATTTTCTAATTATTATATAGTACTATACTTTACTATACATTACTATACAAAAGTTTTGAGTGGTTGGAACATCTTTTTTTAGGCTCCTTGTATCTTTCGGCACTTTACAGCCTGTCGCAGTAAAATATTTATTCCCATTTCTTTAATTTAATCTACTGAATATGCCAAAGGTAAGACAGTTTGACAGAAAAAATAGTATTTTTGCATCAACAAAGCAAAGTATAAGAAAATGAGGGGTGGCTCAAGACTTTTGTATTTTCTATTAGATTTTCTCAGAGTTTGTGTGCTCTGTAAATTGTGTTGTGACAATAAATATAATCTATTTAAAAAAGGAAAACTGAAGTATTTCTCCCCGCTCTCCTCACACTCACTTGGTCGGATAGAGTCCAGCAAGACAAAGACGTTGGTCAGTGAGGGGTCAGGTGGTGCTGCAGATCCCTGTCTGGGCAGTGGGGTGGGAGAGAAGGGGTGGAGCAGTGGACTATCGGGAGGTAAGACAGCGTTTGGGGCTTTTGTGCAGGATGATAGAGGACTTCCTCCGACTCTGTGGGGTAAAGATACCGAATCACCCGTCGCCAGACCACTGAAACCAGAAAGACAGGACAGCACTCAGTGAAAGACGTAAATATTTATTGCCATATTATACTCTGTAATACTGATAGCATAGAAGGCTGTAATATGCAAATGAGCCTGTAACCAGGCTTGATGTTTGTATGGGTTTTGTGTACCACAAATATAATGAATAATTCATTTTTATATGACGATTTCCCAGTCTAAGAATTAGAATTAATACTTCAGCTATTTTACTTAGTGAAAAGTGATGATATAGACCCATTAATATATTGAAAAATATTGCAGTCGCAATATGTCTCAGTATAATTGCAATACTCCACATCATGCAGCCCTGATTGTCACTTATAGCAATTTTAGAAACACCTGCTGGGCTTTCCCAGGTCCAGCAGGGCGAGGTCCTGAAGCGAGTTAAACACGGACATGGCAGGCGTGGGAAAGGCCACAGCAGGTGCCGAACTGAAGGACTCTGGGACACAAGCACAGTCTGACGCTGAGGTAGATGCAGAGGGAGCCGGAGCAGCAGACTGGAGGAGATCTAAAGGAGGAGAACTGCCAAGAAGATCCATTACTGGGTTGGAGGCCTGAAGAAAAAGTTCAAAGAGATTAGAGTATTAGAGTATTAGCATAATCTATGCTTTAATGTATTACATCTTTAACAAGGGGTGCTAAAAATGATATTGTAGGCAGTATTTACAAGTGCAAAGTACAAACCAACGTGATTCAGCAGGGTCTGATAAAGATTTGAGCCACACCTCATTTCTTTATATTTTGCTTTGAATCACCTGGTTGGTGCAACAATACTGTTTTCTGCCTGTCAAACTGTCTTATCTTTGGCTTATTGAGTTGACTAAATGAAAGAAATGGGAACAAATGTTTCACTGCGACAGGCTGCAAAGTGTCTAAAGATACAAGAAGCCTGGATAAAGGAGTTCCAACCACTCAGCAATCAGCACCACCAGTAAACTGATCACTGCCTGATCATCTGCATCTGTTTCTTCACTGGTTCAGGCCTTAAGTTAGATGTGCTTTGTTATGCTTGAATCACTGTGTGACTAACAAACAAAAACATTCCTCTGAAACTGGTCAGGTTCAGGCACTGGACTGAAAAAGTGTCTTTAAAAGTCCTTCCGGAAGTCTGGATAACTGTTCCTCAAGCCTACATTAACAAATAAGAAAGTCTGGATCTCTGGTAGGAAAATATAAAGAAACTTTTGCACAGTACTATATGGGTGTAAAAATGTGTTGATGTTGGTGATTCAGCTGTACTTACTCAGAAATGTTAGAATGACAGAACGACAGAATAATATAATTAATAGAATAATGATATTCAACAAGTACCCGTTTTTGGTCTAAATGAAATTCTAAGGCTATTTTCAGTTGTTATTGCGTATTTTCCACTACAGTATAACCCCTTCCTTAAATTATATTTGTGGATTTAGCGTACTAATGTAGAATTTAGTACGAATAATTTTTAATTTTACCAAAATAGTAAAATTAAATTGTGGCAAAATATGAAATTAATGTGCCACTCATTTGTTGTGAAATCTCACTTAATGCTCTTGGATCAAGCTCTACAAGAGTACCTGTAAGGATGTCCACTGGTTGCTCAGTTCATCTTCTTTCTGTTGTTTCGGAGAGCTTGTTGATGTGGTTGGATCACTGAGACCTAAAGAGTACTAAGTTAATACTCACGTTTACTCAAACTCATCTATTAAATATAATTTTCAACAAAATCCTGCTATCACCATCACCACTTTACCGAGGGAAAGGAGTTCTTCATCCAGGAGAGAGAGGCTGCTTGGATTCTCGCACGTGATTGGGTGGTCTGTCACAGTGTTCTGAGAGCCTGATTGGGCAGGAGAGGTGTTGGTGAAGGGAGGAGGAAGGTTGAAGACCGGTGGAGACATGAAGAGGTCAGCTGGAATGGACTGTGGGATCTGAGTCGGTGGAGGAGGAGGACGCTGTGGCGAAGGAGTGCGAGCGTCAAAACCAGTCAAGTCTATTAAAATCTCAGAGGAGCTTCCGTTATTGGTACCTAGGCAAAAATACATAAATGAAATCATGTTTACTGCACATGATGAGTGTCATGATACTCTTTGGAGTTTGAAGAGTTGGAACAGGTACACTGTACCGGTCATGTTACATTTAAAAAATATATTAAAAACAATGTGCAAAGATGGATGGACAGAATGGATAGATAGACAGATAGATCCATGTATAGATCAATATGTGGAGTGGATGGATGAGTAGACAGCTGGATAGATGATGGAAGGATAGATGATGGATTACAGATGGATAGATGGAAAATAGATAGATAGACAGACAGACAGAGACAAACAGATGGACAGACATACAAAAAGATAAATAACAGATGAAAGGATAGACCAATAAATGGGGTGGAAGTATGAGTAGATGGATGGATAGAAAATAGCTAAATAAATGATGGATGGGTGAATAGCTAGGTGGGTAGACAGACAGACAGACAGACAGACAGACAGACAGACAGACAGACAGACAGCAAAGACATTAACTGAGACGGACATGTTCAGAGGACTGGTGAAGGTGTACTGGGCTGCTGTGTAAAAACATAACTGTTTACTGAACAATATCAGTCTCTGCAATACTGATATCACAAAAGGCTGCACAATGCAAATGAGTCTCTAACCAATTACAGTGTTTCTGACAGGGAGACCAATCACAGCTCCAGGTGAATAACTATGTTTTCTGATGAACTGAGGTCTTCATGTAAACTGCTGTAGTCAGAATAAGGAGATGTAAATGTGTTGGTTTTGTGACATTACAAAAACACAATTTTTGTTGCTTAATTTGCATAGATGGACTGCATGGATGGGGGAGTAGACATACAATTTGAAACAATATTTAAGCCTTTTTAGAGCCAGAAAATTGATAATATGGGTTCTTTAATATTTTGTAAGCCTCACAATGTAGGCATCACAATGTAGCAGTAAAACTGTAATATTGATGAGGACTGTGCCGATATCGTGCACCTTGTCTCCTGGCGTTAGGGTGCAAATCTATGCCACCTCAGGTCAGCATTTTTAAGCACTGTGCTCAGAAAGGTTTACTGTGATGGTGTCATATCATCACATTGCCTGAGCATAGTGGTGTAGTTGCTTTTGTGAAGTGTTGCGTTTACATTCTGATGTTGTAGATCCAGGTGTGTCGGCGCTGACCGGCTGTCCTTCCACTATGCACTTATAGGAGTTAATCACACGTGAGAGATCGTCGCTCGCCTGTAGAATTTCACCTGGAGACCGGGGGAGACAGACAAAATGTTGTTATTCTGCAATTCTGAGACATTTGTGATACATTCAGCACTGGCAGCAAGCATGTAAGTTCCTCAGCAGCTTTACTGTTTGCTGTCTGTTGCAATAAGTGTTAGCCATCGTCTAGCCTAGTGGTCCTGGAGATATGAAGGACTGCCCCAGCAACACTGGTGTGCCTGATACACTTGTACTTGTCAGTGTCTCTGCTGCGCTTAGAACTGTCCTCCACCCAAATAATATCTGGGCTTCTGTGGTCAGAAATTGAGTGGTGAATGGGGTTGAGGCTGATAACCCATACAGCACTGGACCACAGTCTGTACCTGCACTCCTAAATAGTGGATCTATAACATGGGTGTTTCTAATAAAGTGGCCAGTGAGTGGAAGCACACGGTGCTGTTTCAAAAAAAGTGGCCTATGAGTGGAAGCACAAGGTGCTATTTCTAATAAAGTGGCCAGTGAGAGAAATCCTGCAGCCCAGAGTCTTCTACCTAAGCAGCTGTCATCATCCTCCGTCTCAGTGGCCAGCTTGAACACGGTTGTCCTCAGCTTGTCACAGTCATCATGCAGATCCTAATAACAAAATAAACAACAACTCTGCTAATTACAGGGAGATAGCAAGTGAATAGCATTTTTATAGCAAAGGTAATTTGTAGTACCAAACCATTATATATTGGTATACCATCAGTTGATGCTAGCGAGACTTAAAACTTTGGTGTTAAGCGTGTGAAACAGTAAATCAGAGTGGGTTTGGTGTGAAATGATTCACTGTAAAGAAGCATACTGACTCTTCACAGTGGTGGTGAATGGGTAGCAAGTTTTTATATGTAATTTTGACTGTAAAATAGTAGCAAATCTGAATTGAATCAGTTTTCTTTGGGGACTATTTTGACTCATGTATCCCTACGTAGTTTTAGAACTAAAAGCTTCTCAAAACTCGGGTAGAACAACGTCTCAGGCATCAGGTGGTGCAACCAACTTAGAGGCAGACGTCTGGTTCCACTGGCCACCACTGAGAACAGTTATGACTCACATTTATCCGTCACATATTTATCTACCACTGATATAGCCAGTGCTATTTATCACAAAAAACAGACACCAAAGATGTATCATACCTTGAGAAGCTCTCTGTCTGCCTGTGTGGATGCATCTTTGCTGAAGTGCCGTAGCATTTCGTTCAGTAGTTTAACGCTGTTGTTTACCTCCAATAAAGTGTTGGTGCATTGAGCTTGTTTCTGCACCCTCACTTCATCCTGAAAACACACACACACACACACTACAAGGGGGACTGTACTGCTATAACAGTTGCTCATTATTATGTTAACATTACATTTATTTAGTGCCTTACAGTACAGGGCAGATGCACATTTCAAGTAATTAACTGCTTACTTTGTTAGCTGTTAAGCTGCACTACTAGACAGACAGCTGTCAAGTGGACTTGAAAACATTCTGGAGTTCAGGGTTTCACGTTCTTGCAGGACTTCTAATAAACTGGGCCTTACCTCTTTCACCATGTTCTTGATAAGACGGTTGGCCTCCTGGAGATCCTCCGGCTTTTTGCTTTTCAGCAGTTCTGCAAGACGCTAACCATAAAAAAGGACCAGATTTCAATTTTATATAGAACATTTTTGTCTAAATGGTAATGTTATGGTTAGATGTGAACTATGAATTTGAACCCAAATTGTAGCACGACTAATGCTGCTTCACACATCCAGACGAATGCAAATACAGAGAAGAACGTATATTGAGATATGCCTTGTGAGAACTGTTTAACACTTCTAGCAGCACTACTTGTCTGTATGGATTTTGTGTGTGGAATGTTATACTGCAAATCTGTTGGGGTGATTGTTACTTAGAGTTGCTCAGTGACAACGCTGGCACTAATTTTACAGCAAGCTATAAACTATTAACCATAATACCTTAAAGAAACATGTTTCCTTACTTTACTCTTCTCCTCATTTTCAAACACAGGGTTGTGAGGCCTGTCAGGTGGCGAGGGAATCAGAGTCTTATCAGCAGCTACTTCTGGATCTGCCATTACGACGCCTGATAGAGTGAATAGACACAAGTGACACAACTTTGCAAAACTAACATTTCAGTAGTACTTGAGTAGGTTAGATTGTGTAGCGGAGAAACACCTTGTCTCTTCAGCATCTGATAAGCCTCTGAGATCTTCGCCTCGTCTGGCAGCGCAACCGACCAGCTATAGAGCATCTCCACCACTTTCACCTTCACCTTTTCCGACACCCTGTCACCTAAATACTGCGGAAAACATACAATAATTTCACGGCTGAGCAACAGGCTTTATTACATAGCAACTCAACACCTGATTAATACTCACCTTAGGGGAAACCACTTTAATCAGTTCATTTAAAAACCTAAATTTGCCAACTTCGTTATGAAACCTTCTCCCACAGTTCTTCATGCAAGCTTCTAAGACCTGTAGTGAGGGGAAAAACAGGAATAGATTAACTGAATTACACACAAAAAAACTTTTGTTTTTTTTTTTTTACTTCATTTTAGGTGGAAAATGCACCTACAGCAGGAACTCACAGTCAGTGCTTGTAAAGCCTCCCATTCTTGGGGTGACTGGATTTTGTGTGCCAGCAGTCTCACTGATATCTGTGGACTGAGAAGAGCATGAATGAACATCTCAGGGTGACATTAAACCCCCTAAAAGCTACCACTGAAACAGGAGACTCTTGAAGGCAGGTTCAGGCCCTTCATACCCTTCAAGCTCCTTGTTGATCTGATCACAGAATCCAATAATATATTCCCAGTCTTCTTGCCTATTGGAGGGACTGGTGGCTTTATCTGGGAAAGGACAAATTGCCATCCTAGATTATTAAACAGTCTGTAAAGTTCACTTTCAGTGAATTCAAACTGACGAGACCTTCCGAAATGTGAAGTTTTGCAAAGGTTGTTGGTCAAAATCTGTAACTAGCAACCAGCTAAGCTAAAACCCATTAAACCCATTACACAAAATACCTCCAAACAGCAAAACTACAGAACGTTTGTGGACGTTGTGGTGCACATTTGACCCAAAATACTGCGACGAACTTTAATTTTTGGCTCTTAATTAACATTTGACAGATGTAAACAAAGCTAGCGTTAGCCTATCTAGCCTGTTGCTAGCTACAAAAACGCCACAAGCAGAGCCGTTGTAAGGACTTTTTTAAAGTTATTTGGCAAAGTAAAAGCAATAAGAGCCGCAAAATGTAAACGTGCGACTAGAATATGTATTTTAATGCGCTTAAAGTGTCCAAAAGTATGCTAATTTGCAAGCTACTCACTTAGCCACGATTCCAATGACTCTCCTTCCGTATCCGCCATGTTCGTAACAGCAGCTACACCAGGCGACAAATATTCGCTTATAACTAATACAAAACACGCGGATATAAAAAAAGATTCATTTATTTAAAGAATATAAATCTTTAATGGGAAGATACAGTACAGTGAAACGGTGGTTTTACACAATGTCAGCGAAAATCTAACAGAACTTCTCAGAAGTCCAGTCACCAACAACACTGAGAAACAGGATGCCATCAACTTCAGCTTTTTATTTTTTAGTAAAAAAATGCTATGAACAAATATTTTTATAAAGTGTCAGTAGTAAAGAACCAAACCACCAATCAATAGAGTAAGAAATGCTCCCTTATAGAAAAAAAGTCCACAGTAATATTAGACACCATCTCTGTATATCACTATAGTAAAATAATAATCTGTATTGTCATCTCCTGTAATGCTGTAATAGTAGAAGATAAAGAAATGTCCAATATTTCCAATGGGAATCTTAACCAACCTTGGCCCTACAGGTGCATGAAGAAATGCATGAATTTCAACAAAACCCACATTAATGCCATTAGGAATGTGTCACACTTTTACAAAAATCCATAAATGATCCACCCTAATTTCATAATAATCCATAAATTCACTTCCTGTATTATTGCTGTAGTGACGGTCCAAATCTGCCAAGGTTCCTGTAGGAACTCTGTCCATTTCTGTAGTATTACTATAGTTCTTTTCCATAAGTGGAGCCGTTCTCCAGTCGTAACTTTGTTTGCCGCCTCTTACAATCAGGCTTTAAGGCCGGGCTCACTGTCACCAAACCACAGACCACCACTCAGTGTCCTGAGACAACAAAACTACCATTCCTCAACTTTAAACACCATAGATCCAAACACAAACAGCCCATTTGCAGACGGCTGGCTTAACTGTGCCAACCTCAAAACCAGCTCTAGAACAGCTGGTAGAACTCCAACAACGGCGAGGCATGGTCCCGTTTGGGGGGACGGGGGGCTGCTTCAGTCCACCACCTCGCTGTAGTAGTATCGCTGGGCAGCAGCGCTGAGGGTCCATCCACTGGCCCGAAACTCCAGCACTTCCAGCAGCAGCAGGCGGGTCATGGAAGTCAGACCGTCCTGCAGCAGGAAGCCGTCCCGCAGCAGGTAGAACAGCTGGTCCATGCGCTTGCTGTTCAGCTTCTCCAGCTGTTCTCCCACACGGTGCAGCTGCAGCGCCAGACAGTCCACCTGCAAACACATGCAAACTAGAGGTTATTTGGATGGTACATTCTGAGGAATCTGGCTAAATATTCAGTATCAAAGTACATCATTTTTTGAAACTGCAGTTAAAGCATCGCTAGACTTATTAATTCGCAGCAAAACCTTTGAAGAAAGTCAGGGTTAAACTGGGATTTGTTATTGGAGGGGTCTTAGAGGCCAGTCATGATTTGTGAATTTATCTCTATTTCATGGTTTACTTTATTGCTTTCATACATATTTTTTCTTTGTTTGTGACTGTGTGCATCAAAGCGTTAAACCGGTCATTAAGATTCAGAATACGGAGATATATTGTGTATCAGTATAGGATAAAATTAACTCAATATTATTTATATGCTGTAGGTCCCAGGCAGGGAGGAATGTAGTAAACACAGCAGATACACATTCGCTCACCTCCTCTTCAGTCATCAGAGCATCCGGCTGAGCCAACCTGAACAAACAGTCGTACACCGGATCCACCAGCGCCGTCATGGGGGTGTTATTCACCTGAACACAAAGAACAACAACCACTCTACTGATCAAAATACAGTTTGGCCTCTTTACAATGTGTGGACATCAATGATGGACAAACAGAAACGACATGAAAGTTCTTCAAATAAAACCTAAAAAAATTTTAAACATGAAGTTAAGGTGCAATAAATCTGAGTACACCATCCCTTCTCTAATACCGTGAGCATACACGGCTCTTTTAGGTGTGTATAACCAACCACACACAAACACACACCCAGCCTTCAGGCCAAGAAGGCCTGTGTTCCTGTCATGTGTGAACAGGCAGACATTTATGGAGCAGGAATTCCTACCTTCAGGTAATCGAAGATGTTACAGATGAAGCAGACAACACACACCCACTCCTGCACACATCGCTCACGCGTCTCTTCCCTCCCCACAAACTCTTTCTGAAGCCG
The DNA here is from genome assembly GCA_037974365.1 of Hydrocynus forskahlii. Lineage (NCBI taxonomy): Eukaryota > Metazoa > Chordata > Actinopteri > Characiformes > Alestidae > Hydrocynus > Hydrocynus forskahlii. Next base: position 549 of record JBBPCX010125846.1, on the reverse strand, counting down.
CGTCAGCAGGTTACTCCGGAACACACTTGTGTTGCTGTGCTTCGCCTCCGTCTGCAAAATGGAGACAAACATTTAAAGCAGATACAACATTTAAACAACACTTTTCAGGTAAAATGGTATTTTGCAAGTACATTTTTGTGGTTTAGGTGACCCCAGGCTTCATGGAAGGGCCCCATCATACCGCCAGCACTACTCTGAAGGACACGAGTGAATCTTCACCTGCACTAAAGTACAGCAGACATGTCCTGCATCTCTGCATAACGACCTGTCCTTCAGTGACTCATCCACAATGGCTTCAGACAGCTTTTCTAAGTCTACTGCAGAGGAGTCTGTATGGAGAGAGAAGAAAACAACATCTATCATGTAAAGTGAAGATGCCAATGTTTATAAATATATCACACTTAAATACACACACCACACTAATATACATACAAGTATATGCAGGTCAAATCTATAAACACACTATACCTACATACATATCACCCCTATATATACACCATCTACAGATGTGTCACACGCACATGCTCACACACATACATACATACATTT
>JBBPCX010125780.1:0-19418 GCA_037974365.1 Hydrocynus forskahlii | reverse complement strand
GCACACACACACACACACGCACGCACTCACACACACACGCACGCACTCCCACACACACACACGCACTCCCCCACACACACACACACGCACGCCCACACATGCACGCACGCACTCCCACACACACACACACACACACGCACGCACGCACTCCCACACACACACACACTCCCACGCACACACACACACGCACTCCCACGCACACACACACGCACGCACTCCCACACACGCACACGCACTCCCACACGCACACGCACTCCCGCACACGCACTCCCGCACACGCACTCCCGCACACGCACTCCCGCACACGCACATGCACTCCCGCACACGCACACGCACTCCCGCACACGCACTCCCACACACGCACATGCACTCCCACATACGCGCACACACGCACTCCCACACAAGCACTCACTCACACACACACACACACACAAGCACTCACACACACACACACACACACACACACACACACACATACACACACACAAGCACTCACACAAGCACTCACACATACACATATTTGACCTCTTCAGCCCATGCCCTCTTCCTCTTCTGATCCACAGCTGCCAGTAAGGACCAGCAGAATCTCGGCTCAGATTCCGCTGTCCTGTTAAGTAAAAAGCTCGCACATTGCTACAGTGTCACAGGACGGGAGAATGACGTACGGCGGTGACGGGAGTGCACTCTTCTTTCGTGGTGGTGTCTGGTTGCCCTCTCTGGCCTGCTTCTTTGCTACTGGTGGGGGGGCAGCCACATGGTCCTGATGGCAGGAATGCCAGGGACGGATGGTGGCGTTGACGGCAGCGGTGACTGCAGCACTGGATCGGTGTTACGGACCTGGAGTGTTAAGTGTCCTGTATGTGTGTACGCGTGATAGTGCATGTCCTCTCTGGAGATGTTTTGACACTAGACACCAGCTGAGAAGCAGTAAACTGCATTTGTGACTCCAGTGAACGCGTATGCATGTCCGGTGGGCTCCATTGCTCCCTGAGGACGGCATCCAAAACACAGTGTCCAGCTGGGCTTGTGGTGCATTCACAGCACTTCTACCTGAGTGAACAAGTGGACCGAACTCTTCTATGAAATCTTGCAGAAGACAAGGGAGCTTTCTCATAGTTAAGAACTTCCCCTGTACTCTCAATACTGAGTGTCTTCCTCCTTTTGGGTTTTCTCCTCATAGGGGACACTGCTCACAACTAAAGGGATCCCCTTCCTTCTTTTTCCTGCGCTTCTTCTTGTGGGCAGTCCAGCAGGCGGTGGCCATCAGCACCAGAATCAGTCCAACGATCAGTAGGACCACCGACACCACCTTGGTCTGAGGGAGATCATTGTAGGTGTAGGTGACACCGGTGCCAGCCACCCCGATCACAAGCGAGATGATGCCAAAAGGGAAGATGCAACGGTACCAGGACTTTTCCATGCCCCCTGTGGCCAGCGAGAGTCTCTCTAGAGAGGACAGAACCTCTGGAACTTTGGCCACCCCCTCCTGAGATTGTCCCTCCTGGACGGAAGCTCCTGGAGGCTGGGGCTGGCAGGCCAGGTGCCCTGTGGTGCAGCCCATCCTAGAAGTGGGCTGTGGGTCTGGACCCCCTCCCTGCAGAGGAGCTGCCTCCGCTGCTCTAAGAAGCCAGCACTGGGATGAAGACAAAGAGATCAAGCCTGGACCTGAAACACACCGAGATGGAAAACAAGAAACGCCAGAAGGACGTGATCGCGAAAGACAGAAAATCCACTTACAGTCCCAGTCCCAGCCCCGTCCCTCTGTTGTGTCCAGGGCGAGGAAGCTCTGCTCTGTGAATCAGTAGCACACTGCACACGCTACCGCCGCTCCAGCTTTATAAACTCCCACGGCCAGGGGGCGGTACGGGGGAGCAGTGAGGGGGCGGGACAGGGGAGCTGATTGGCTGCAGCTGCGTTGTGACGCCAAATGCTACATGGGCGGGGCTGCTGTTTGGGGTCTTAGCAGAGATCTTCCGGGAGAATGGACGATCCTGGAGGAAAAGGAGGAGCACTGTGAGTCTTTAAATCCCCAATTAGATTTTCAGATTTGCTTTTGACTGAACATCAGGGATTCCACACTCTGCATACATAAACACACACACGCACACACACACACACTCTCTCTCACACACTCTCACGAGCGCCCACACACCCTCACCCACCCACGCTGCAGCACACAGGCAGACTGCCAAATGCCTGTAAAAGCAGCTCCGTATGGACATCCATGTGTGGTTCAACCCGATGTAGATACTCAGAGGATTTTCCCCTCCACAAAGGAGAAAATCAATTCAGAGACATAATTCACAGCTGAGAAAGTCACACTGAAGCGACCAACAGCTTTAAGAAAGAGATAATGATGCTGAGGATTTGTGTGTCAGACTGATGCATTTCCCTCTAGGTTTTTACAACCTATTGACACTGCACATTAAAAACATCAGTTATGGAGACTGCACCTCTCATTACAGGGCCATTGTTAATGGCTGATACTGGCTTGATCTACTGACAAAAAACACACTAAACAGCTTCTTATAAATAGTACACCATCAGACACAAAATGCTCAGTAGCTGCTTTAATAAAAGCCGTACTTAAACACGTAAGAGGCAGACGTCTGAACCAGGCCCTTTATCACTGAACCAGTCCATTCATTCTGTATCTGAAACAGATATAAAAAAGAAACTAATTGTCCATTGTATGCCCAGAGTGTGAACATGCAGGAACACCACGAGACCTCTTTGTCTTTCCTATATCCGTAGCATTGTACTGTGTTGCATTGTATTGTATTGTGTTACACCCTCACTAGTGACCAACATTAAGGGCAATTATTACGTAAAACAGGAAGAGGAGACTAATATGAGTCCCCTTCCCTTGATAACTGGTTCCAGACTGGGCTGCTCCTCCAGCAGCAGGCTGCAGTCCACTGAGTAGGGGGAAATCAAATGATGAACACAAATGTAATTGATGTTTGCGATGACTCAACGCTGGCAGCTTTAACTCCATGCCAGCAAAGCCATAGTGGGACGTGGAGATGTGGAGATGTGGGAGGGAGAGAAAGAATGAGAGATAATTGGACAAGGGATGAAATAAAGATGAGGTGGCATACTGTGAAAGAAGATATAAAAAATATGAAACATAACCATCTTTAACACAATATATTAATTACAAAAAAACTTTTGTCACTGTTTGCAATGAAAATATTTAGATTTGCAGTCAGCCGAAATCACAGTGTCATCGCTGAACATGTGAGGCTGTCCACCCCCAGGCCCACTTTACTTTACAAACCCAACCAAAACTTGGTCAAGGTTTTAATCCTTTGTTTCCTGAGACTATATTTTGAATGTGAAGCTCCAGAGAGAGGCAACCTGTAAAAGTGAGACCTAATACCCTCTAGAATACAGTGTGGTGTTGCCTACTCATTTCCGAAACAAAACATTGAAAAAATTCACAAAAGTTGCTACATCGGCACTGAATGATGGTCTGTCCCATTTGCACAACACGACAAACGTTTTTATCATCAGCCAAGGTTTTTCACATGCTCATATTACTTTAAACAAGAACAATGCCCAATGTGCTGCATCTATGTTTGCTTTATTTGAAGATACAAGCATGGGGCAGCAAACCCAGGTTTTGGTGGCAGAAGAAACAAAAATGGAATTAAAGCAATAGTGCAGCCAGTGAAGAATTGAAGTATGAAATGATAACAGCATCAAGCTCCGTCGTACTGATGGAATCTGCTGGGTCAAAGAAAAGAACACACTTTAAGGGGCTCCCACACAGATGTTATTGATGAGGGAATTGATGGAACATGGATGTGAAGAGAAGTGAGAACTGTTTAAGGACTGAAACTATTAAAAGCAGCAACACGGTCTCTCATAACCGAGAGAATTTGATTCCGACGAACTACTGTAGAAAGTATACCCGTGTCCTGTCCTCTTGATTCTACATTAAACCGCATGACCCAACATATAATAAAGGCATGCTAGCATGGCAGTCCACTAAGGGGCTCTCTGTTGTTTTTCCACAAATTTTATCCCCTCATGCTCGGCCTCCCGCCTCTCAGGCCGGGCTGTGAGGTGCGCTCTCTGGCCTGGGTCCATGGGTGAGTCAGCCCATACGGGAGCGGGTGGGGGGTGGAGGAGGGCACCCACCCACGGCCCCGCTGTGGGAACCCAGCGCCACCTGTCCCTCCAGTCTGGTGCAGCTTGTGCCACCTGCCTGTGGGCACAGAGCATTACAGATCCCCACTCTGCCACTGTTCAGTACAGGGGTCTGGTATAAACAATAAAAAAAACTTTTAGCACATGGGAACATAAACCCCCTTCAAAATATTCACATTTTCTTGCTTTGCAGCCTGAAATCCAGACACACACACACACACATTTTCCAACTGTGTTTAATCAATGCAACTTATAACATCCATGTGAAAGAAATCAAGCGAACTGGTGTCCAACTGTGATCAGCTGGAACTGTTTTAATCAGTTCAGCATAAAACAGAGCACTGCAGTGCAACCGAAACCTTACTGAAACTATGGGGGACAAGACACTGTGATAAGATCTCAGGGATAAGGTTGTAGACAGACACAAGTCCGGAGGCAGATACAAAAACATTAAAAGGCTTTAGCAATCCCTACAAGCACAGTAATTTCTGTAATTAAGAAGTGGAAAGTGATAATTCTAGGACCCTCCTGGGACCAGGCTGTCTGTCCAGGCTGGAGGGAAGAGCGAGGAGACTGGTCAGAGAGGAATATGTTTAGGCAGTTACAGGAATTGTGACAATGTGACAATTTCACAAGCTCTCCACAAACTTGGCCTGTACGGGAGAGTTACAAGAAAAAAGAGCCCCCCCTCAGGACAGGCCACATTAACTCTCAGCTGAACTTTGCCAAAACACACCTTGTAGATTCTGAGACTGTGTGGGGGAAAAAGGTGGCAGCATCCTGTTGTGTTAGTGTTTCTCTGCAGGAGGGACTGGGCCACTTCTCAGGATAGAGGGAAAATTGATGGGACAAAATACCATCAAACTCTTCAGGAAAACCTGCTGCCCTCTGACGGAAAGTGGTCACTGGAAAGAAGCTTCACCTACAAAACATGACAGTGACCCAAAGCTGACAGTAAAACTGACCATACAATGGCTGCAGGAGAAAAAGTTGAATGTTCTTGCATGGCCTGGTCAGTGGAAGGACCTGAAGATCACACACTAACAGTCACCATACAGTCTGGCTGAGCTGGACCAGCTCTGTAAACGTTTGTTAAAGAACTATCCCAATGAACTCGAAGTAATTAAAGCAAAGGGTGGTTCTATGACGTACTAACACTGATCCTTTATCCAGGTCAGTGTCTTTTTTCACCAGTTGCTGTCTTTCACTTGGATGTTATGAGTTGCATGAATAAAGGTGGATTTTTTTTTTGGTGTCCTAATTTAAAGCCACAAAACGTGAATATTTTTAACGAGGTGATTCTTTTCTGTCCACTTTATACAAGCCAGGGATTGAACTGCTTGAAAAAAATATAACAGAAACTTAACAAAATCTCTGGCAACTTAAAACTGCAGTGTGGAAAACGGTCCCCACTCTTAAATCCCCAATAATTAGGATGAGAGATTTGCATCATTATACAGTTTTCCCCCGCAAACTCGCGGTTCAGAGTTCGTGGCCTCAGTTTGCAGATTTTTTCTTAAACCTAACAAATAACTGCAGAATTATTAGTTAATAATTGCTTGTTTTGTGGCAATAGTAGACCTCTGAACTTTGCGGGGGTTACGTTCCAAGAGCACCTGCAAATTGTCAATAAACGCAATTTTGTGATGTGTAAAAATATCTATTTTTATAGCGTAAAGCCTAAATATGTCCCCAAAAATGCTCCCAAAACACTTTTATTCCATTTTAAACTCAATATATATTTCCCACGTGGAGCTTGAGTTTGCCTTTAAATTTTTTTAAAGGGTTATTTATTAAGCTGAGTTTAAAATGTAATGTAGACTATAAAAATAGGCATTTATAGCCTTTTTCTTTACCACATCACAAATTTGTGGTTTTTCACAATTTGTGGGTGCTCTTGGAACTCCCGCAAATTTCAGGGGTCGACTGCATTATCATGTAGATGTGTGTAAAGTGTACACTGTATAATGTACGGAATGTCATGTCCACTGAGGAAGTCTAGTCATGCAACACCACCAGCAGCAAGTCTGCAATACGCTACACCCAAGCAAAATAAAAAAACCAAGTCATTTTAAACCAGCGTCTCTTAATCTGGTTCCCTGAATAAAACAGTGCCTCTTCAAGTACAATGCTGCAATTAAATGAAAGTGTAAGATGTGTAGCACTAGGGTATTTGAGGATCAGAATCTGTAATACAGAGCTCTTTTAAACACTACGTACCTCATTCCCATACAAGTACTGCTAATATTTGTGAGGGAATTGCTCAGCTTCGGGGTGTAAAAGTTCTCAGCAAGCTACCAAATCAGCTCCTGCAGCGCTAAAGAAACAGAGCAGTAAGCAGATGGAAGATGGAGCTGTTAATGACAGAAGACCACCAGCTGGCAGCTTTATTCCTGCTTCATCAGAGCAGCTGTAGGCTCTCGGATCCTGGCATTCAACAGCACAGAAAAGGCATTTCCGCAAACATCTGTCACACAAAAAAAATCTTTCCTAAATTGGCATTTATGAATACAGCCTTAAGAGTTCTCAGGGTCCTAAAACGTCTCGTGTCGAACATGTAGGACCTGCCGGTGAGTTCATCTTGGTTTGTGTTGGTTCTGGCCCGGAGTCCAAAACCAGGGCAGGAAAACTTGTTCCTCCCTCTCCGAGGAGTGAGTACAGACCACGCAGCGCCGCAGCTTCGGGACAGCCAGGTTTGGACTGCTGTGGAGTCGGATGGTGTGTAAAAGTATCAGATATGGCCTGTAAAAAGAAAAAAAAATATATATATAAAATGGAATAAATATACAAAAGATGAAGAAAATTGAATGAATCTTTCCAGCACTTTTTAAATGCAGATATTTACAACATACATTTTTGTAATGTTTCACTTTTTCCTTACATGAAAGGAAAGATATATCTGAAAAATATATCTGAAAAACATCAGACGTTACAATCTGCTGTAACTAAATTTAAATACAGAACCACAGACTGTACTTCATTCTTACACATCTCCAAAGTCCAAGTTTTAAGTCTTAATCCTGTTCCTGGTGAACCACAGCAATTCGCCATTCTCGCTGCCTCAGCTCAGGAAGTGTTCCACAATCGGCTGTGATGCATTAAGAAACACCTGAAATTGTGCAGTGCTGTAGTTCACGGGAGCACAATTACCACTCCTTGAGGTCACTTTTACAATATACTTTTATAATGTAGTCAAGTCTGGGACCTGGAGGTACAAAGGAGGTCATTATCCTGTAAATGCTCTGATTCAGTCCGTTTAAATTTCAGTTGCTGTTTATTCCACTTGTCTTTCTTAATGTATCTTTAACACAGTATATTAACACACCATGTGTAACATACATACATAATTAGCATGAAAAACGGGATATTGCTTTTTAGATTCATCATTGCCTAAAAATATTTACAACTGACTTTTGACATTGCCGAAAGTCAGTTGTAAATATTTTAAGTAAACTCTTTAAAAACTTAAATTATCTTGCTACAAAAGAATCTAAGAAATAGGTTCCTAATTTATCATTTATTTTTAATTCACACTGAATTCACAATAATTTGTATAAGAGATATCAACATTATTGTAAGTATGTGTAAAGAGCCATTTATCTTGTATGTAGTTGTGTGAAAGTGGACTGGCGGAGGGAACGCCATACAGCCAGAACAGGGAAGCTGCATAAACAGCAACCAACATCAGTTCTTAGTGCCCTGTGTGAATGTTCAGGATCATGAAAGGTGTATCAGGCACGAGCTCTGACCTGGTGGAGCCGGATCTCGAGCTGCAGCTGATCTACACGGAGCCTCAGGAGGTTGAGCTCTTCCAGCTCGGCCTCAGTCCTGTAGAGCAGCATGGGGGGCAGACAGGCCTGCCTCGAGTCCCCACACTCCCCCCTCCTCCGGAGAGGGCACAGCGGCCCCCCCACCCTCCTCTCCCACTCTGAACGAAACACAAGACCAACAGAAAATGTATCTTGGTGGTGCCAAGTCTGGGATATAATAATATAATATTGTGAAGGGTCAGAGGAAATGGTAAAATGGGAAAATATATTTTCTACAATAACTGGATTAAAAGTGCATTACTGAATGTCATGTTACTATTTCAAGCTTCCTTGAAATCCTGTTCTTTCATTAGAAACATGCAGCTGAAGATCACTTAAAAATCATAGGCTTACATCCAAACATGTTATTCAGCAAGTTCTTCCTAAGAAAAGGGAATCTGCCATTTCCTAATCTGGCCCAGGTTACCAGCAGGGTGCCAGTGGTAAGACAGGAAAAGATCGAAACTGTGGTGGCCCCGAATAAGAAGAAGGAGAACATCTGACATGGCAAATAAGGCTTCTGACACAAATTCTGAACTAAATAAAATGATTCCGTACAGTGTCATGGAAACATCCAAACTAAACACAGGCCTTCTCTTTCACTTTGACCCACTGATCACCACATCTGATTATCTTTAAAACCTTTTTTAAGACGGTCAGCGTCCTCACGGATTTTCACCATCATTTTTTCCAGTCCCTCCAGCATTAGCAGAGATTCGTACTCCCTCTCGGCTGAGGTTTCTGTACACACACACACACAGGCAGGATAATCGCACAAGGGGCTGACAGAACATGGCTTCTCTGGCATTAAGGGATGCCAGATCAAGTAATTCTTCCAACACGCAGCATGAAAGCTTTAACTGTATTTCGGACTATATTAGGCTCTTTGGTTACAATACTCATTTCTCCTTCTCTCCTCCTACGCACTCAAACCCTCTCACCATCTCCACCATTTCTCTCCCTTCCTCTCTTTCTACCCCCCAATCTGTTCCTGGTACCTGGATCCTTGCCCGGCACGCGGGCTGATAAAGGCTGGCAGCTCCGGAGCTCTGCGTGGTGACAGTGAGTCAGGTCCAGTCCCAGCTGAGTCAGGGCGTCCAGATCTGCTGCTCCGGCTGCTGCCCGCCGAGAGGCCCACCCCTCCGGGAACTGGCACCGCCAGAGGTCAAGGAACCAAGACTACACCATTTACGATACAAACTAACCAAAATATTGGAAAATAAGAGTGTACATTTTGATCTGCTGGCAAGTCTGAGCCATTTAGAGGGTAATATGTGGAATATAAAAAGTACATGTCTTGAACAAATCTATTAATTTCAGGTTATATCCATATCATTAAGACAGAAATCAATAAAGAAAGAAAGAAAGACACTATCACCCACAAGAGGCAAAACACAGTCTAACAGTGAACAAAAATGAGAAGAATACGGTTCGCGTATAATGCTAACTGCACAAAGCTAATTTTGATTAATAATTAACACACAGCGTCTGAAACGGCATCCTGGCCAAACTCATATTCACAGAGTTTCCCCTCAGTCCTCCTTCATTCTAAACTTTTGAGAAGAAAATACAACGAATATTAGCATGCAAGGATTGGAAGTGCACTAATTAAGATCCATAATATCAACAAAAGAGTGGAATGTTTATACTTTAAAATGTGGCAGTGTAGTTTTAACCACAAACAGAAGCAAAGTGTGTGTGTTCTCTGCAAACGTGCAAAAATGACTTCAGTAAGCTTTTATTTGCATATACAAGTCTGCCATTTCTGCCATGAAACATGTTGAGAATGTTCATACATCTTTATAAATTAATTAGTAAATCTGTACATTTTTACCTTTACCTGTAGTTGCTTCAGTAGGAGTTTGGCAGTGGCAGTAATAATGAGCTAAGTAGAGGAAAAAGCACAGACTACAGCTCCTTCATTTCATCTAAAGCAGGCTTTAAAAATGATATGTGTAAAGGTGGTGGTGGGGGGGCCGAGCCCCAGTAGAGTCCAGCAACACCCCTGGCTGGAGACCTGAGGACTGAACTGGGAGCTGCATCCGCTCTGCTCCTCACACAGCTCAACTAATCAGCCACATCAGCGTCTTTCACTGAGGACTTCCTTTACGTGAATATTTTAAAAACAGAATGTTATTTTGTCACTTCTGAAAGGATACAGTGCTGGTCAGTCTCTCTTTAAAGTGGGCTCGCTCAGGTACAGGCTTGGAGATTTGGGTCAGAACTTTATTCCACAAACTGATGATGAAGGACCATTTGACAAAAAAGCACAGATTAAATATTTAATAAGAAACTTTGCGTCACAAATCCATGACTGTTGGCAAAAGTAAGGGCCTCCCACTTGCTGAGGTAGATTTATCACTGAGATATGATCTTGTTCATATCAGAACATAAACACACTAACCGGTTCTTTTTGGCTCTTTGTGCTTTCCACACCGGCAACAGAGGAAAAGGTGTCCTGCAGCACAGCATCAAACACGGATCAGAGCTTTTAAAGAAGGAGCTACAGCTTCTTCTATAAGATATTCGGAAAAGGTTAATCTCACCACTGCTCTTTTAGAGGTGACACTGAACTTCTTGTTTTCATCTCCTTCTCCTCAGGAGGTGGAGGTTCTGTCATCTTTTCCTTGTATGAGTCTTTAGACTGGGCACCTGTCTGAAAGGACTTCTTCTGGACATCTGCTGCTGAGATCTGTGCGGGAACAGGTTTAGCTGACAGCAGTTTCCCTCTTACGGAGGACCGAGCCGGTTGTTTTCTCTTGACCAGGACAGGCTGTGAAAGGACAGGACCGCCTGCAGCTCGCCGGCCCCTCCCTCGCCCCTCGGGGCAGGAGGAAAAATTATGTGTTTTTCTTTTATCTGCATCTTTAATGGTGTCTTTAATGGGTACCTTACTGTGACCAGTACAGCTGACATCTGAAGGTTTTTTTACTTCCAAACACACACCGAGGTCCCTGGGCACTGCAGAGCGGCTACGAACTTTTAAGGCCTTTTTCAAAACCTGCTCTAGCAGCTCCATTTCTTGCAACTCTTCCAGAGGAACATCTGGGAACATGACAGGTCTTTATGACACATGCAAGGTTTTAATCTGAAAAAAGTAATGATTATAAGGTAAAGAATGGATGAAACCTACAGGAGCCGCATTCTTTATCACAGAGATGCTTTCTGCCTCCTAGATTCCATTCATTCATTCCAGCATGTTGGTTTGGAAAAGTCTCACTACGGTTTTATTCCTTACCGCCCGCTGTGTCCTGGTCTCGGGCTGGTTCCTCAGATCCTCTGCTGCCCTTCATTCTCCTGTAAAACACGAGTCGCTTGGAAGTAAAGTTAATGTTTTTAAGCGAATTCAGGGGGTCTTTGAGGTGTGTTTAGAGTGAGTTCAGGATGTTTTAGCGGTGTGTTTAAAGCGAGTTCAGTGTGTTGAACTGGACTCACTGGGACAGGATGATGTGTGTTCAGAGTGAGCTCAGGGATGTTAAGAGTACGTTTAGGGTGTCTGCACTGAACTCACGTGGACTGTGTGATGATTTCTCTGCAGGTTCTGCTCCGCTCGGCCAGTCTGGTCTCCTCTGCTCGGTACAGTTTTATCACTTCATCAAACACAGACATGTTCGGAGAGGGAATATCTGTACAACCCGACGCCGTAGCCATAAACTACAGTTTTACACCCAGAACTCTCCAGAAATCTGTATGTCTCTATATGGTATGGTTATAAAGTAAACCCAGAATTGTCAATATTTTCTGATTCCTTTATAAAACAACTCGTTTCTCTCTTTCTGGTTCAGTCTCGGACAGAAGCCCGCCTGCTCATCTCACGGAACCTCGCGAGAACAGGCGTCACCATGGAGACCGGGCTGGCTGTTTGGAGGACGCGTTTTAGAAACAGCGTTTAAGAAATAAAAATTAAAATTTACACTTTTAGTCTATCCGAGTTCCAGAATGAACCTTCACCAAGGACCGGGCAGTGTTCCAGTGCATGTAACCGTGTCACGAGTCATTCATTTGGTAAATTTTTAAATATTTTATTCAGTGATTATAGTCAATTATATAATTTATTCAGTGATTATAGTACATTATACACTTTATTCTGGTGTTATAGTACATTAAACACTGTTTTCAGGAATTAAAGTACATTTTACCGTTTATTCAGTGATTCTAGTACATTATACACTTTATTCAGGGATTATAGTACATAAAACTTTTTATTCAGGGATTATAGTACATTGTACACTTTATTCAGGGATTGTAGTACACGAAACACTTTATTCGGGGATTATAGTACATTAAACAGTTTATTCAATGATTATAGTACAGTTTACAGTTTATTCATGGATTATAGAACATTAAACACTTTATTATGGTTGGTTCTAAATAGCGTAGTGTATTTCTAATGTAGTGTAGTAAAGGAATGAATTTTAATGAAGGCTGACATGTATGTTTGTTACATGGCAGAACATAAATGCCATAAAACATAAATCCTGCGTCTCAAAGTACCGTCTCAGAGAAAGCTTCACACAGCCTGCTATTAAGATTCATACCTGGAAAAAATGGGACATTTTCCAATATTTTAGTTTACAGTGTTTAGTCAGTTTTTAGACAACAAAATGTAGTTGATGTAGTTAAAATCTGTACATTTTTTCCCTGATTTTTTTCTCCCCAAATGTCGGGCCCCCAGGTAATTATTTTGGTTACACTGAACGCCTACACCAAACACTGCTTTCAATAGGGAGAAATCTGGGGCTCAGTCTAAGCAAAAAAAACCCCAACCCTTTTTATGCAGCTCCTTGTGTCATAATTATAACAATTATTTCCTAATTTTACAGAAGCGTGATAAAAATGAGCCCTTTGTCAGTTTTGTGCGAGCTGAGTTTAATGGGACTGTGTTGGGAGAGTCTGAGAAGCTGGAGGTGCCTGAGAGTGAAAGTCTGGATCACAGCTTCACGTGTGGCTTTGAATGTTCAGAGGTGGGCCACACGCTTGATGACCTGGCGCATAAACCTGTCATATGTGAGTCAATAAGCAACTATAATTCTGTCATTGCATCTTGTTTCCATTTCTCCATCAACCACGCGGGCAGTAAATCAATCAGCTTTTTATATCTTTTACAGTTTTCACAGCCAGACACCTGGTATTTATAACGCCATTAAATTTATTAAATCAGAACACAGGGAAATACAAAAGCCCATTGTAATTTGTCCTATCGTAAGTAATTCCATAATACACAGGAATGAGGTGGTATGGATTCTTTATCAAGGCAAGAACCATTTAAGAACGTAAAAAAAAATGTTTGTCTTTCTGGCTCACTAGTAACAGTGATTCAAGTTTTAGCAAAGGAGAAGAAGACTTCTGTTTTGGGCCAGGCTGCTGTGGACTTGCTCCCTCTGTTGCATGGTAAGAGTGTTTTCTCATTTCATTTTTTATACAGTTAGACAGGTCGCAGTTTATGTATAGATAATACTAACAAGTTAGATCTTTCTACAGGCTGGGGTTCCTCCTGTTACACTCGCAAACTAGGAGCATGAAAGTTTGCACACACGGCCACTGAGTCGCGTATGGAGGAGAACACTATGCTCACTCACAGATGCCCATGCTGGCACTTATCGATGGGTCGGATGTGGGGAGGGGGGTGTTTTGGGTAAAGTGTTTTGTTAGACTGGGTCAGGAACACTGTGTGGTGTTTTTGCCCTACAGGGCAGTGCAGCTTCGTCTCCACTGTGGCGCTTCACCCTGTATCCGGCTCACCCATCAACACTTCCACACATGATGGAGGACATAAGGCAAGGGCTTCGGGCCACCACTGGTGTTCTGTATTGCATATTATGTCTGTAGTGTAGTGTATATCTGCATGTATATCTGGATGAATGAAAAGATTTCCACTATTGCTGACAGTTCGTTCAGCCACACTGTAATTTATGAGTTACTGCTACGGCTGATGAGGTTGTGTGCAGTGTTGCACACAGTGTCTGCAGATAATGACATTCCCAGTTCGTGCTCTAACAGCGGTGATTAATACAATAAGACCTGCTCTGTATTTGAACATGTATGGTTTTGACCTGCTCTTTCTACAGCCATCCCTGGAAGTGATGGTCAGTGTACCGGAGCCACTGCTCCCAGAGTCCCAGCTGTCTGAGTCCTATCTGCTCTCGTTCACGGTGGAGACGGCGTACTCCGTCCCGGACGTCTGGAACCCTGGGCCGCCTTGCAGCTACGTAGCCGCTCTGCAGGTCCCCTGCACAGCTGAGGTGAGACAGGATAGAGTAACACTGTCACGATTTATGCTTTCCATAGATGAGAATAAACTAAAACATTTATACAATCTCTTCAGGCATTTCAGTGTTGACCAACTGACTCTAGACTATATTATATGCTTTGGAAACAAAAGGTTTTCTGAAAATAACAATAACCAGCTATTATTGGGTTCCTTGTTTTGGAGAAAAATTACAATTTACTTTATACAGTTTGCTCCCTCACCACAAACGTAGTCAGTGAGCCAAAGCATAAACAAAATTAATTGAAATGATCTAATTTCAAGGCAATAATTAATTTTTTTCTCTGATTTAGATTTTTTAAAACTTTTTGTAACTTTTTAAACTAGCCAAATGCCAGCTTACATCACACCCTTGATCTCTATAAATGTCTGGAATATTCAGATCGTTCAATGTCTGGATCACCTGTCAGGTACTCGCGAGTTTTATTGTTTTTTTTACTGAACTGAGTAGATCTGCTATGAGTTGGAATTCACTATAGACCACCCGAACACAGCCTGTATCTGTTTAAAGTTAATTCTCTTACTGATTGATTTTGTTATCCAATCATTGTATTTTGTTACTCAGATTTTGGTTGTATTATTTAATTGGTACTAGTTAATCTGAGCTATAATTTGCTTGTTGTTACGGAGCAGGGGAAAGACGCTCGGCACTACAAGACAGTTTTGTTCAACAGTCACTTTAATGAACCCGAAGTCACTCTTTGCTCTCAGCAGGAGAGCTGCAAACATCAACTCAAACAAGGGTTCACATAAAGCTTCCTCCGGCTCCTGCCCTTCGTGCCCAGAGACGACGCTGATACTTTTTCTTTCTGACACTCAGTCCTTTCGTGGCTCAGCTTGGGTTCAGTCTGGAAACAGACAGAGTGGGTTAGCTGAATTTGGATACTTTCCTTCTTTGTGGAAGTCTTTGCTTCCCGAACACAAACAGTCCTCTTCACACAAGTCGTGGTCTGGGCTGGCACGGAGGACACGAACAGACCCCGTGCTCCGACTCTCTGAGAGTAGCTTGGTTGGTGACCATACAAAGACTCTCTGGCTCGGCTGGTCTAAATACACTAAGACTCACGACAGACAGCTAATCACACGACGCAGACACTTTCACTTAATTAACAAGCTAAACACTAGACAGGTGGACCTGTCGTTAGGAGCTCGGCTCCTAACCACCACACACACCACAAACTAACTTCCCTGATCCCGAGCTGCTTGCACCTAGTATTCAGGGCGAGGAGCTGCGCACTCGGGGTGGCCCAGACGTAATACTTGTTTTTTTATCTTTTACTTTCATTTACATTTTTTAAATCCTGGTTTCATTTATTTTATTGAAACTCTTTTTTTTTTTTAATGAAAATTTTAATTTGTAATTTTATTTTTCTTTTTTTTCCAAATGATTTTTACCTTGATTGTGTCCAGTCTTAAGGGGAATATCTTCCCTGACTACACCTGAGGTACATGTGGAAAACTAAATGTGACTTTTTGCGAAACCATTCTTTTAAATCTACTTCTCTGCAGTGTGTTGGATAATTTGGAGTGTCTAACTGTTTACACAACGTCCTTTTTCAGAAAGAGCAGATATTATTGTTCTCCAATGGTGTATTAAAATTGGGTGGCGAGAGAGAGCTTGTGCCCAGACCCAAAAAATGGCCCATTGGCCCACTGCTGGCCCCGGACGCCCAGTTCATCCCAGGGACCTGCATCGAAGGCGAGCTCGCTGACTTAGAACATGGAGACCTTACTAGTGCAGAGGTGTGCCAGGACATTAAAAATCTATTACGACATGAATGAAATGTATCCCTGCAGAAGTAACCAGTCGCTCTGTGTGTGACAGGACCGCGAGTTCCGGGCCAACGCCGAGAGTCACAGTAAAAGAGTGAGCTGGGACACCGAGCGCCGCTGCTTCATAGACGCAGGAGGAGCTGCAAGGTGAGAAAAATCGCTTCTTCCCAAAGATCTAGACCAGGGTCCTCTACCTCATTTTTGCAGAGCACCTGGACACTTTGCTCAGTATAATGCAGAGAATTCTGAAATTCCTGATTTGCTGGATCATATATGCTGTGTGAGCTCAAGGCTAGAGATGCACACAAAGGTTCAGCTTTTCATTTCTTGCATTTTGAAATTACCCTTCTAGTGTTGACCCTCTCTGGTCCCTCTTTCAGTCTCATCCGCAGGATTGCAGAATGCAGGCTGTGCCCCCTGGAAGTTATGAGATCTCCTCAAACTGGAGCTGCCAAGGTATCTGTTGGGAAAGCAGGCAAAGAGAAAACGGTGAGAAGATCCTCAAGTTTATTAGACAAAACTGCGCATCCGATTTTATTGTGTCCATTTCATGTTTTTTGTTTGTACAGTTTGGTGGAGATACAGATGTACACCCCTAGTGGACACCCCTAGTCAAATTACATCTCTTGTTATTTTCCTAGGTAAAGATGTTAAATGGCCAGTAATTATGCATTAAATGTACAGAAGTGTAATGTCTCCGCAATGGACGTGTTCTTATTTTGACTAAGAAAATGAACAAAATGTTTATTCACCATCATTCTGCTTTACTTTTGCATTGGACTTATGACGCACACGTTTGTCCATTTATGAGATTTCGTGAGTGAATTCAGGAGAAGGTTTGATTTTGAAGGTCTACAGATGTCTTATTGTGGGTTTGTTGTTTAAAGCAAGCAGAAGATGAGGTCCAAGTTACCTTCCATGGAGTAGCCTATGTGGATTTAGCTCCGTTGCTGTACCCCGGTGTGAGGCGCGTACGTGGGGCGTACAGACTCCACCCGTTCTACGACTCTGACCTCCTGATCAAGGTGAGAGAGGGAGACAGAGTAAATGATTTCTATATGAAATCATTTGTCTTACTATATTAACATTGACTGTTAATAATTTTTGTAACTGTTTTGCCTTTATTTCACATTGCTGAAATGGTGTTAGACCAAGCGGAACACAAGTGTTTTGTGGGGGAGCATGAAGGCAGCGGCGGTGCAGGGCCCGCCCCGCCCCTCGTCCTCAGTGGGCTCCATCAGGGCGGCACCCAGCCGGCTCTTTGAGACCCACGGGACAAGCAGAGATAACAAAGAAGCACCTAAAAAGGTACCATTGTAAATGGCTTTGTCACAAAACATCAAACTCCATTGCATATGGCATATACGCCTCATTTATTTTTTTCTGATTAGTAAAAACACAATTTTTTTGTTGTCTTTTCTGACTTTAGTTGTACAATAAACAGCAGGCAGCTCCCCAACTGGTTATTAAGATACCAGCTATGTTTCAGCTTCACAGACATTAAAGAGTATGCTCTCTCTTAGAGTTCAGTTTTAATTATTTCATTTAAAAAAATTCCACTGATCTGTCCATGTTTCTGCATAGAGAGAAATTGTCATTTTAAGTGTTTTGAAGTGAAATGGGAAAGAACAGTTCATACAGTTTATAGTCAGTTTATAACACTGATGATGAGAAATAGGCAAATAATATGCATAATCAGAGAAAAATGTATTTTATTTAAATGAGAAGAACCTAGATAGGTAGACAGATCTTTAGAGGTGCATAGAGCCAATTTATACAGTCAGGTTCTAACACTGAGAAATGCTGCCGTGAAGCAGGACACAGGCTACTTCAGATCGTGCCATGCTCACAGCTTGTGATTCTGGACAGTGCTGATGTTTCCTAGCTTCAGATAGCATTCTGCAAACTGCAGAAAAAAAAGGCATTTTAGAATCAGAATCAGAAAACTTTACTGAGCCTAGAGAAAATTGCTGATGTAATGACTGCAAAGACACAGACCCCCAGAGTAGCAACATATGCTCAACTGAAGACAGCGTGTAGGAGCGAAAAAATACATGTACAAGCCGAAAGTAACAATTAAAAGAGCTTTTAAGATTAATCACCGTAAACCAGTGACCCGAACGCAAGGTCAAGAGAGCACAGATAAACCAGTGTCCAACGTAAGACAGCAAAGATAAACCAGGTTCCCTAATGCTAGGTAGCACAGAATCCCAAGACTGTGAAACTGCACATGCGCAGTAGGGCATGGTAGCACATCTCGATGGGTAGTATGTTTCGACACAACACCGGACCGTTAAAGTCACGTGGTGCGATTAATCAGCGTTAATTTGACACCCCTAGTATTTAAAAAATATGTTTTAGGTAAAATATCTCAGAACTATCGTAAAACGGTGAGTGTGTCCGAAATCGCGCACTTACGCAAGTGCACTGGAATGTAGTGCATAGTGCGCACTGAGCACTTCCTTCTGTGGCGCACACTGCCGTGGGTAAGTACTGTCCGAAATGGAACACTGTCGTTTTGCACTTAGCGGAAGTGATGGACTAACATTTGCTCACGATTCTCAAGCCTGCTAAAATATCTGCCTGTTATACCACAGTATACATCAGTAAAATAATTTTATTAACGTTACTTACATTTATACGAAACAGTTGCCTCTGCTCGGGCTTGCATTTCACTGTTGGCCGCCAATATTCAACTCTGAAAACTTGTTGAAGCTCCCTCCCCTTCCACTACGTGGTCAAAATGGCGTCCGTTTAGTGCGCGTAGTGTCCATCGCTGCACACTGCGTTTTTTGACCATTATTAGTGCACCATCCAGGTACTTTCAGTGCACTGAGTTTTAGCTTGGTTGTCAGTGTGAACACACTATGCACTAAAATTTTAGTGCGCGATTTAGTGCGCGATTTCAGACACACTGAATGTCTCAGGCATCAGACACTGTTCACATATTCATAACCTGATTTACAGACCATTTCACATCAAACCACTCTTGACTGTTTACAGCTCAAATATTTAATTATCTTCAAATGAAGCAAAAACAATAAAATTCCCATCTAACAACCATGCAGCGTAATCCAAATGTCTTTCTTTGTATCTGAAAAGGTCCTGGAATTGTTTTTTATAAGTGTTGTGTTAGAAGGACATTTAGACCTGAGTGGGTTAAAAGGACAGAGTAGAGTGCTTGGTTGCTCTGAAAAGCATATAATCAATACAATCATGACATTAGAAACATTGATTTAATTATTGATTCCTTCATTTAGCTGTTTGGAGATGCAGATGCCCGTTTATGCTCTTCTCACGTGGCACTTGGCTTAGTGTCTGACTTCCTGATGACTGGATCCGGATCTGTAGCTGAAAGCAATTAGCTGTAATAGTGGCAGATTGAAGCCGCACCCCCCCCCCCCATCCCCCCC
>JBBPCX010125760.1:0-19421 GCA_037974365.1 Hydrocynus forskahlii | reverse complement strand
AACTGACGAACAAAAAAATTCTTACCTTATCACTCCTAAACACTTTTTGCATAATAATTTGGAACGCAGTGTACATTAAATATTAAAGCCTGCACAGGTTTAATGGCATGTTGTATTTACTTATTAATTTTAATTACTGCTAAAGGCCAGTATAAATTCGCTACATAGCTAAGTAGGCTACCTAGCGAGTAGCCATGCTAAAGCTTTATTATTGTTGGAAAGAAGATGCTATGGCTTATTACTGATGGAAAAAAACAAAAAAAAACAAATAGACCATATTCTACAGGCATGTTGGGAATATTTCCTATAGTATGCAGGTACTGGTAGACCACTACTATGCTGCACGTACACACATTTTTACAGAATGCTCAATCATTTGATGTAACTTTGTTAACCTTTTAGATGGAGAGTGCCTGACATCGACACACTGTCTCCCTGTCCAGCCACAGTAAGGGTCTCTGGAGAGGATACACTCCCCACAGCTCTGGTAATTGGAGCAGTTGGCCACAGGGATCTCCACCAGTCCAGAGTAGGAAGACACAAATAACAGACCCTAAACAGGAAGAGGTATTGCGGATGTTTAAAGAAAGGTCTACATCAGTGACATGTCCACAGAAGTGTGTGTATACATCAATATATTAGTACTACAAGCATTGTATCAATCTAACAGTTCTAGCAATGTGCAAAAGTCTTAGGCCAGCCAAAGAACTTTTTATGTGGAATCTAAATGTGTTTTATGAAATTAAAGGTTATGACATTCAGGTACAATACATACATATAAACATCAATACAGTTAAAATTCTTTGGTTTGAGGTATGATTATCAATATGAAGAACATATAAGGTTTAATTACTATTCTTGATGCAGCCAACTCCAAATACTGGGTTGCCTTCAGGTGCAAAAATGCACACTGCTAAGAAAAAAATGAAACTAACACACTGGCAAGACATTAACCACACTCTGATGTATTTAGTGTCTATTTGCATTTATTCTGAAGTAAAAATGTTTACCGCCCAGATGACCTGGACTCTGTGAAGCTGCTTTGTGACAAAATTGGTTGTAAAAAGTGTACAAGTACAAGTACAGTATATTTATGTCCTTTTCCTTCTTCTGTGGCTTAGTTGTTTTTTTTTGTTCTAGATTATGATTTTACAACTGTGTTGGAACAGGTAAGTGACTTAGGTCAGGGTGTGTTTCGACTAACACCAAAATTCAGGTTACGTCACTGTCGTAGCCCGAGGACCCACTGTATAAATAAAATTGAATTGAACTGAATTTAATTGTTAGCTTTAAATATACATTTATCCGGTGACCTAAGGCTTCAGTGTAATACCATAAAGACAGTGTACTGTTTATTTCCCATTCGTCCCATCACTCCCCAGAGTGGATGAAGAGATGGAATTATAACAGAGAACAGCTCTCCACAGCAGAGGGGAATTCTAAGCCTGCTGCACCGTCACTTCTTAGACGTCGCCTTACCTTTTCAGCCTCCAGCTCGATGTGCTGTACAGGCTGGGGCTCGGGGAACAGCTCCAACTCCTCAATGATGTGCATCTTGCCCTTGGCATTGATGGCTTTATGAAGTTTGCCGTCATCTGGAAAAAAAATTGACATGTGAAGGGCTAGGCCTGGGATCACAAAGCCTATAGGCAATGATACTGATCTAGAGTCGGATTAGGCTCTAAGTTATATTGACCTCAGTTGGAGTGCACAATCGAGTAATGCTTTCCCTGTGCATGTCATGTCATGTCATTTACACCAATCCATCTGGAAGCTTTTGCTATTTACTGATAATTTTGCTACATTCTGGGTTCATGTTAAGAGCTGGTGTTGCTCCTGAGTGGTGCTAACTATCTAAGCTTTCTAACAATGATGCTGTTACCACGAACTGACAAAGGAAGAATCAAAGCCTGGGCAGATATTTTGAGTTAAGCCTTATGCCAATGTCTAGCTGACATCTATTCAATGTATATGCATTTATTTGCAAAAGCTGTTGTCATGAGGACCGCTGCTGTGATCTGCAAAGACTGTATATTAGAAATAAAGAGTAGCACACATGTATTCTGATTTTTGATCGGTTGATCTGGGGCCTATTGTTTAAAAAATCAATTTTTGTGGTTGAGTGGCCAGTGTAATGGATAAGGAGAGAGAGTGGACGGTCGAGTCGCCTTAATGATGTGTGTCAGAGAGAGAGTATGTGATGTCACGGCTATGGCGACCATCCTTAACCATAAAAGACTTGGTAAGAGACTACGAGTTAACACACCCTCATTGGTCAGCGGTAAAATACAGGGCGCCGAATGAAAAGAATTGGAAGAGGGGCGGAATTGAATCCACGTTGCGAGTGGATTTTTTTTTTTACACAAACTCCCCCCCCCCCCATGAAACCAATGGATGGGTGTCTCCAAACACTGGCTTTACAGCAACCACGCAATCACACTTTTTGCATTTTCTCGCAGAAACACATCTATTTATAATTGGAGTTGCTAAACTTGATATCATTATTGGCATTACGCAGTTACGTAATTGGCCTGACACAGTTCTTTTTGAAACTCCTGGGCTGAATACGTCTGCTATGGCCTCACCTGTACCAACAAAAAGCACCCTGTAGGCCTTGTGGACTGCCTGGACCTGGTGCACGGCGATCTGTGTGTAGCTCACGCTGCGTTTGAGCAGCAGAGGCCGACTCCGGATCACGGTGTCCATCAGGAAATGATCCTTCATAAAGTTCAGCACTTTATCAGGCATGTGCAGAGAGGAGGAGATGTTGTGGGCCCGCGCTGCGTTAGTAATGCACTGCAGAAAGATAAAAAGAGAGACAGGAGAGGTCAACATGGGCAGAGATTTAATCAATCAGGGGTGTAACATAATGCCACTAACTGTACGTGTACAGTGCTTGTCTTTTTCAGGGTTAAAACAGACATAGACCTGTCATGAACATGAAAACAAGTGACTGTCCTGCTAATAATTCCAAGTCACTATTTAATTGTCCTTTTATGTTCTCTGCATGCAACTACTAAAGAAGTCTGAAGAGGCCAAATTAAGCGTATGTGTTTCTCTTGAGAGTGTGCTGGCATTAGCTACTTATGAATAAAAAAACAATCACTACTTTTCTCTACCCTCATGTGATTATCTCAAATAATAGTGATGCTACAATTATGGATTAATTGGTACAGTTGTACTGTAATTGTGTATTCAAAAGGGCCTGTATCAAATATTTTTCTTGATTTTTCTTGATTTTATTGTTTTTTGAGGTCCACTTATATGATATTTTTGGAGGGTTTGTTTATGGACTGGGAAGTGAATGATATGTTTCAAAGCATGCATCATATGCGTCTGTATATGGTCCCATATCACTTATTTTCATTTTTTTGGTTTTAGTTGAAACCCTTACAAGACAGTGCATGTTTTGTGTAGCCTATAAATTTGACATTAAGAAAAGTTCATTAAGAGACGGGTGTTACACGAAAGGCAGCTGTTTCCTAGTAAAAACCTGCTACTCTGCAGGCTATGGACTAATGCATTTTGGTCCTGTTCTTTCTAAATAAAGTATTTGTATTCAATTACATCCCTAATACACACACGGTTATATTGCAATCAGAATCAGAATCAATAAAGATATTTACTGGTTTTTCAGCACACATAATTCTGCTGAATATACACAAACAATCCCTCTTCTTCCTACTGTTTTTTGAACAACGGGTTTATCGAGAGTATCAACACACACAGGCATGTGATTAGTCTTCATTGCGAACTGTGCCACAGATGCTCCTCATCAGTGTGTGACAGAGAGGCAGGAAATGAGTGTGGAGGAGAACAGCGATAAGAATCGGAGCCAGTGGGTAGTGGCCTGAGTGTGCCAGGACTGAGCAGATATCAGTCTGACTGCGGCTCAGACTGAATATCTGCCTGGTGTTCTGATGAGCCAGACATATGCTCAGTCCAGACAGTGTCTGAGGTTCATGTTTCAAGCACACCCTGGTCCCTAAGACTTGTGTGATACAGATCTATGAGAGTACTGCATCATTGCTATAATATATGTAGTTAAAATGTTCTCTGTCAAAATGCAGAGACTGAGATATACACTACAGGCCAGAAGTCTGGGTCCACCCTCAGAAATGACACACTGCTATTTAAAAATGTTATTACAAGAAAACACAAATACGTAAAACAAATGTAACTGACTAGTTTTGAAGAGTAAAGTGGCCCCTTATAGTCCACCACACCACAGCACAGTGTGAGCAGTGTGAAATTTTTCCTCTGTATTTAACCCATCCACCAAGTGAAGCAGTGGGCTGACACCAACGAGGGGCGCTCGGGGAGCAGTGTGTGGGATGGTACTTTGCTCAAGGGTTCCTCAGTGATGACACTAGCAGGGCTGGGATTCGAACCCACAACCTTCTGATTACAGGGGCAACGCCCTAACCACCAGACCACCAGTGTATATAATGTAATATACTGCTCAAAAAAATAAAGGGAACACTTAAACAGTCATGCTGTTGTTTAAGTGTTCCCTTTAATTTTTTGAGCAGTATATATACTGTAAGTATAGTTTATTGCATGTGAAAGCTTATGTACACATTTAATCAAAATAAGCACATCTTGCCTTCATCAAAGCAGCACCTATAAAGGCAGCAGAACCAATGGTTTGAGCATTCATAGCTAAATAATGTGTGACTACAGACTATAAAATATGGAAATCCGAGGGTGGGCCCGAGCTTTCTGCCTGTAGTGTGTGTACCTGGAGTCAAATGTTAGTCCTTAGAGTTACAAACTGATAGCTATCATGCAGAAGGGAAGGCCTGTAGCTTTAATAATAGCTGACAATTGGTTATGATCAATTCTGAATACAAAGTAATGAGCAGCTACTTGTTTCATATTTCTTCATTTCCTGACTGACTGACTAACTGAAAAACAAACTCATCCTGCAGTTTTGAGATACTGACACTCTTCCAGCTTGGATTGTTTGGTCAGATGTTCCGATGTTTTTTTTTTGGTTCTCATATTTATCTTTATTTAGCTTAAATGTGTCTCCTGGTCGTATGCAGATCATCCCTCTGCATGTTTTCATGCACAGTTACTGTTTATTGGCTCAATTGAACCTACTGGCTGAAACACAAAGACAGGATGCAGGATGCTAGCTAATGTAAGTTAGGGTTGTGTGTGTTCTGTAGATCTGTATTATATCTGACTGTTATGGCTCTGAAAAGTCGGGGTCTGTGTTACCCAGCTGGCCCAGGTGAGCGGACGGAATGTCCTTATTTTGACAGTATGGTGGTAAAGCGGTATAGAACGTACCGCTCCAGGTCTGGGCTCAGGGATGAGCTGGTTATAAGTGTACCACTGCTGTGTCTCCCTGTTAACCTCTCGATAACGGCCATTGAAGGCTTCCTCCACCTGGTCCATGGTGAAGGCACACACCGCTGAGCTGCCAGACGCCCCTTTGTACCTGTGAACACACACAAATACAGGCTTTATTGTTGTTGCTATTGTGACCCCCGCCTCTCGCACCTAATCAACACGCAGCTTTACTACTTCACACCCTGGAACCACGACAGCACAGTCCCCTCGGGCTCTGTGGACACTAAACCTGTAGTAATCTTCCAAATCATTACACTCAACACAGCCCTCGCCTAACATTCAGCTTTCATTCTCTGCAGGTTTTCTTTCGTTTTGAGACGCTTCTGCTCTCTCAGAATACTTGGCAGCTTTAATGACCTGTGCTTCACCCTGCGTTAACGCATTCAATCAATAACCAAGCCACCCACGCCAAACGCAGCCAAGCTACAATAGGTCAACAACAATGCAATATGAACTGGGAGTGAACTGAAGGCTTTGTTTTGAAAAGCTCTCGTTTTGCATAGGCTCCTCAACTCAACGTCTCACGTGCTGCTGTGTTCACAAACATGCCAGAACAATTCTGACTGGTCATACAAATTAAATACACTACATTATAATATACAGCAGTAAAATGTGCATCATTCACTCATCATTATAGAAGATTTTATCCCAGACACCACCAAAACAGTTTTCCTACCACTGAGAAGTGAAAACTCCATAGAACATGGTGCTCTTCCAGTCCTCTTTGCTGGGGGTCAGGACGAACATGTCCTGAATGATATTGAAAGGGAAGCCATCATCGGGCAGAGTGCACAGCAGCTGGGCTTTCAGAAATGTCGTCCACTTCTTCTGCAAGACCCTCTCTCCACCCTTATCACCCTACACACACACACACACACACACACACACACAAACAGAGAGAAATAAAAACAGAAGCATTTTAATCAGAATACATTTACTGGTTGCTTCAATAGAGTATAAATTTAAAACTGTAAGTGTCATTCTTTTCCATCCACAATTTGTGCTGATTACTCTCTTTATCAGTGGTCAGTTTCGAACTACAGCAGCGTAGATTGTACCGGATACACTTGTACCAGCTCAACATAAACCAGAATTGCCATGGTGGGGACACTGCTGTGCTAAGAACGGCCCGTCAATAAATCTGGTAAGTGGTGATCGTATGCTGGTCCCTTCCCACTGATGGACAAAGTAGAACAGACAGGCTACAGTTAGTATTTATATACCTACAAAGTGTGTGCACCTGATCAAATGGCCAATGTGTGTACTTGTAAGGTAGAATCAAATAGCCTGGTAGTGTGTTTTTAAAGGCCTGCTGTTCACCCTCACATTCACTAGGGGGCGACAAATTCACTAACTGTAGTATCGGTTGGTCAAAACGTAAAAAAAAAAAAAAACTGCACTGAAGTAATTGGAGGATACTGAGAAGCATACTGATCCACACAGCCAGCAGAGAGACAGAATCCATAACAATCTGAAATCCGTACTTGCATGTGGCCCACAGTGATCGCAAGGAAAAGCAGCTGAGGAGCTGCCTGCTGTGCATCAGGTCTGTGTTTGAGAGTGGGGTTTATCTTCAGGCTATGGGGCTTTAAAATGGGTGCTTCTGGGTCATGAAAACAAGTGTAGTCAGCCAAAAGAAGAAAAACACTACAGGTTATTCAAAGGGCCAAGTGCTCTTCGATTTGAAGAGATAGGGGCTCTGCACACGAAGAATAAGACCACATTAACTCCAGCACTTCAAATGAGTGCCCGCGGCTGACCACTTACCCGCAGTCTGGGCCTGAATACACACTGCTGTGACTCTGGCTTTGGATGGAGTATGTAGAAATACACCCAGAAAAGCCGTCTGTGCTCATCTGGACATCAGATTTGTATTGAAAATACATGGCAATTTTGGTGTGGAGCTCATTTAAATGTACACATTAGAGGAAACAGAATGAATAAATAAAATCATAATTATGATTTTATGGTCTACATAAAAGATGAAGAAGCTACACTAGACCCTGTTGTTGAATAGTAAGCTGCAGATGAGTCTCAGCATGTTTTTTTCTCTCTAGAGTCCACCTTGGCCCCGTTTCCGTCTGAGAGAATGATGCCGCTGAACTTCAAGCCAAACGACACGTGACTAATGCTCAAGTTTCTGAGGCAATTACTTGCTTTGCTAACCCGGGCAGCGTAACCCGGCCCCCTCTCTCCTGCCCCGGCCGCAGCTTGTTATCGTCGAATACCTGAGCACGGAGAACTCTGTAACGCTTCCCCTCTGAATGCCCCATAAAAGTTAAGCCTCTTCGACACACTTTTACTTTAACAAGACGAGGTCAAAAGGAGACAGTGCAGACTTCGGTGATGAAGTTGGGGTTATTTAGAGGGACAAAAGTTGAAAAAGGGCCAGAGAGTGGAGGGGGCCCCTATAAAAATTAAATACGCTGTTACAAGTCGTCAGTGTGTATAAATATAAATAGACTGTAATGTGATATATTTTCAATATATTACCTTTTTGTACCGATAAAAAAAAAAGACAGAGTGAGAGTGAGAGTGAGAGAGGGAGAGAGAGAGAGAGAGAGAGAGAAAGTAGATGGATATAAGACCTGATATAATGAAACTAGGGACGCAAGTATCAGAGCTGCACAACGAATCACACAAACAGATTCTTCGTTTTCCGGAGCAGCTGCGTATTATTCCACAGCAGGCGTTATTCCAGAAACCTTTTATGCCAAACACCTGAACAAACAATAGAACAGGGCGGATAGAGTGACTGATTAAGAAAAGATAGAGAGAAAAGAAGAGGAAGGAGAGGTGAGAGTGTAGAAAGGAGAGTAAAATGGAAGACAAGTGGCTGAGAGGTACATCAAAGAGAGAACACAAATAAAAATAAAGGGTATTGATCCTTCTCTTTTAGAACTTCTCCAAAATAAACGAGCCTCACACTCATTATGATATTTCCGTAATCCAGTCCAGCGCCTTGGCCCTGCACGAGGAAAACGACAAAACATTTCACTTGGAGTGGAAAGGATTGTTTTCTTTCATTTTTTATAGAAAACACGCCCAAACAGCCTAGCATGACAGCACCCATTAGTTCAGCTGGGTAGGGCAGCTTTGGCTTTACAAATGTAGAACCCAGCCTATTTTCAGAAAACATCTCAGAATCTGAATCGTCTTGGCCACACGGTAAATACTCCACCATAATAATACACGACACGGAAACACAGATGGACCCAGGATCTAGCTCCATTTGCTAATCTCATTCATATTGAACACAACGTGGATGCCAGTAATCTGAACCTGACCTGAAGAGATATTATGATGATTCTTCATCTCGAACTGTCCAGGCAAGCCGTGGACAGTTCAGGGCGCTCTAACTCCCACTTGGATTTCTGTCGGCTTTACACATGAGTGGGACTGATTTGGCCGATTCAGCCGTCTGTTGCTGCTCTCCTTGTGGACGGCGCAGGATAAATGGTCTGTGAAAAGACCCTTAGGGTCGGATTGACTGTTGGCCTCCTTCTTGTGAAAAAAAGGGACAGGTACCGTCTGGTACAATCCCAAACCCGAGGGTCTGACTGCTAGTAGTCAGAAACTGTATCTATAAATAAAGTTGGCATATTGCACAAAACTTGCATCTGGACGTCTACTATAAACAGCCTCACTACAAACACAGCTGTATCTTATCAGTCTCAGCTGCCATTGTCATTGACCAAAAACATCGACTGCCCAGCCAAGCAATGGATCTACTCTTGCCCTCTTCATTACAGACCGTTTACCTTCTCACTTCTGTATTTTACGTCTGTCTTCCTTTTGCCCTGATGTGTCACAGATCTGATGTTTTCAGATCTCTTTTCCAGTCGGTTGTAAGTTACACTGGAAAGGCTACTTTGCCTATCCTGATTTGTTTCATTTATAATTTTTATTTTTATTTTACATACTGTACTGATGCTGGAGTCCTCTGCGTTTAACTCATTCATCTGAGTGAAGCGGCGAGCTGCCGGCAATGCTGCCGGGGAGCCGTGTGCGGGGACCGTCCCTTGCTCGAGAGTACCTTAGTGGTGCCATTGGCAGTCCTGGGATTCAAACCCATAACCTTCTGATTGCAGAGGCAACTCCCTAACTACTAGGCAACTAGCTAGCCATGTAATCTGATCTGAACCAAAAATTTGAACAGCTTATAATGTAAACACAGCCTAAAACACCCAACTGAGCTCCAGAGCTACTTGTTAATTAGTTGAGCAATATTCCAGGACCAGGACTGTGGACGACTAATCTAACTTCACTAGCCGTGTCTATACTTGGAGCTGTCTGTAGCTTCCAGCTTCCAAGGAGGTAGCCAATTTTCTTCAAATTCATCCAACCCATTCAAGCTGTCCTATCGTGCATGCGCATAGCATTAGTACAAACCTATATATGGGATTTTTTCCCAATTTTTATTTTATTTTTTGCACAATTTCTGTTTGCTGAATATATTGTGAGCACAAAACCATGTCAGTTCAAAAGAGCTGGAAGCAAAGGAAAAGTCTGATGTGACTGAAAGGCACTTGTGGGGCAGCTATTTATTTCGGAACTCTCTTTTGTTCATAAAGCATAACTAGCTGATAATAGACTTGGGTAGATCTAATGCATTTAGCGGAGGTTGAAGGGAGGCATCGCCTTATATGTACACTTACATTAACAGAACCACAGAGGTCATATGAGCTGTTTGAAAAGAGCTGAGATATTTATATTACCGGATGCAAATGAACCAGGCAACTTCTGCAGGATACTGGCTTCTAAGAATACTGAGCTTGAGAGGTGGGTGGGGGGGTGGGGGGGTGACAGCCATTTAACTGTCAGGCAGCATTTCACGGAGCCGGCAAGATTATCCATATTACACCCCAAGCAAAAGACAGGCTGCTCTGTTCATCATCCATGGAGGAGGACCCCTCTACGAGACTGCTGTGATGAAAAAGACTGTCTGCTAATTACATGCCGGACTGTTATGCTAGCACTGATGGTTATTATGGGCCGAGAGAGTTGAGTTAAGGTGAGGCGGTTGAGCTGAGGCAAATTTGGGGAGGGTTCCAATCCTCCTCTTGAATCCTCCAAACTAAATTGAAAGTGCTGTTTGGAGTGTGTGTGCGTGCAGGAGGGGAGGCACTGCTGGACTGGACTCAGAAGCAGCGTGCTAATATTTGCAAAGGAGCGATAAGAGTGGTGGGGTGTATGTGGGGATAAGGAGGGGACGCAGAGAGAAAAGGGGAGGGGAGGGAACATTAAAGGAATGTGTTTGTGTAATAGGAGTCACTGAAGCCTGCACAAACTCCGCAGACTTCTACTACTATAGCGATATATGAAACCATCACACACCTACCAAACCAGGCACTTAAACATGCATGCAGTTCTATGAGCACACACACATTTTAATACTACTCTGATAGATTCCAATACAGGGGGTCCTCAAGTTATGACACAGATCCGTTCCTATGACAGTGATGTACCCAGAATTTTGGTCTAACTCAAAACACGCCCTGGCCTAAGTCACTTACCGATCCTAACACAGTTGAAAAATCATAATCTAGAACATAAACACACAACTAAGCCACAGAAAAAGGAAAAGGACATAAATATACTGTACTTGAATATTTATGTACAGCCAAACTAGTTTGACCAAGTAGTCTCTAAGTAAGACGCTAACAGCGTGTGCCGAAACACTCACGTCTCAATTTTTAAACGTTTTTATGGGAGTGATCATAAATGCGAAGTGTCGTATGTCAAGACTGTCGTAACGTGGGGACCCCCTGTACTGTGATCGGGGGGTTGGTGTAGTCCTCAAGAGTGTGTGTGTGTGTGTGTGTGTGTGTATGTGTCTGTTGAAGTGTTCCTCACCTTACACACACGAGCAATGCGTGACACAACAGTGTTGTCGAAGAAATCAAACTCCTTCCCCGCTTCGCTGAAGAAGAAGTAGATCTTATCGTCATCGCCCACCACGTTGCCTTTAGGCAGACTCTCCTGGATGTAAGCAGAACCCACAAAGGCCGGGTCTGGAGAAAGAACAAAGTCAGGAATTACTCCAACCTACCAACTGACTCGCGCCCACCATGAATTTATAGGTCTGATTTTTTTTAGCCAGATGGTTTTTTTTTTCCCTGTAAGCAACAAAAACACTAAAATTGTCCGAGACACATGAAACACGTAGGCTGGTGGGAAGGCCTGACACGTGCACGTTTTCAACCAGCTGACATTTTTGGCAAAGTGCACCAACAGCATTTAAATGCAGCGCACATGTTCTTTGCTGGTGCACATTGTTTACATTGCAAAATCTCAACATATTGCAAATTAACATACATTGTTTGATTGTCGATTGCAGAAGGTAGTGGATATCGGCCGAGCTGATTCCGATTCTCAGCACGTCCCTCCTGTCAGCGAACTGTTCATGTATTATTAAACAACTCTACTGTATCTGGCCCACTTAATGTCATTCTAGCTGGAAGTCTGTATTGTTTTAGAAAACATAGGAAATTGCTGAATCCGCTCATTCACTTGACCTATCCGACTCCTACGAAGTGGCGTCTCGATTCCCTTCAGCAGAGGTCATGGCACGCTGGCAACATTTCAGTGCACTGTGGACAGGTGAGCCTTCCCGTTACAGAAACCACACGAACCGCATCTCTAAAGCAACGTAATCCAAATGGCTTCTCTTCTGTTATATCCCAATCATCTGTTTGTGTGTGTATGTATGTGTGTATATGTGTGTGTGTATACATGTATATACAGTCATGGAAAAACGTAAGAGACCGCATCATTTCTGGTTATCGCTTTTGTAATGTGTGGGCGTGTGTCTGTGAAAAATGTCACGATTGTTTTATACACACTTGACCACACGGGATTCAAAATTCCAAACAAACAAATGTTTGGAGAAAATTTAAAATAATACATATAAATAATTTATTATACCTTGGAAATGTTCAACTACACAACACTCTCACATTTTTTTTTTACAACTGCAACAATTAAAATAGTGATGAAAATAGAATTCCCTGTTTCATCCCATCAGACACTGCATCAGGAGTGAAGCTGCTGGAATTCAGCACAGAGAAAAACAGCTCTACAAACACTACTGCACTCGCAACACATATGGAGGCGTTTCTTAGTTTTTACACAGCTCACACCGCAATAGTTCAGAAAAGAATAGCAACCTGTGCATTTTACACACACGCTGCAACAAATTGTACAAGCAGTGAACGGGAAAAAAAGGGAAAAGTGGTTTCTTTTTTTTTTCCATCTCTCTCTCTCTCTCTCTCTCTCTCTCTGAAATATTATTTCATGTCATCACTCCAATCTTAAATGTGAAGCCTCGACCTATATGCTTAGAGAAAGTGGTGCACTCTTTCAGAAGACTGGAAATGAAAGTGATTCGGGGGATAAGGGGACATTAAGCAGAAGCAGAGGGGTTTGACTTCTACCTTGAAGCCAGTTCAACGAGTTCTCAGTCTTTAAAGCGGTGCCCTGGCCAAGGCTCTTGTAAATGATGGGTTCGTTCCCTTGGAAGTTGCTCACCGTGCCAGCATACAGCTCCCCATCTGCAGACAAATGAGAGTTTCAGACAGACGCACATGCAAAGACGGCAAATTCTGGCATCCACCACTGCGGGACGGTTTTAACACAGAGCATATGACTTCGCAAACAAAATGCTGATTGCGCATCAGCCGTCTGCATACAGGTGGTTATAATCAACAGAGTGACGAAAACGCAACTAAAAAGTGTGAAAAGGCACCAACAAGTACTTTCAGTGGGCTAAAATATGGTGAGCTGTAATGCTGTAATGTGTTGATAGCAGGTTATCCACCAGTAGTCAAATCATCCCTCCCTCGCCTCAAACTGCGTCAAGATGGTGAGTAACCTCAAACAGACTTGCTTATGTGGTTTCTGACCTAAATGCAGTCAATCAGCCAAGACGTAATAACAAGTCATTTGTAGCCTCCAACTGGTAATGTGCAAAGTGCATGACTAAATCACACACACTTTCCTCAGTGTTGAGCTGATAATAATCTCATACAGACTTCTAACACTGCATAACATGATAATAGTAACAACAATAATAGCAATAATAATAGTAGCAGCAACTTTCACCGTTGCATTTTGTCTGTTGTTTTGTTCATTTATTAGATAAGAAATAAATAAAAGAAACCAATTTTGAGATCACTCTACAACTTGATACAGTCTGAGGCGAGGTTAATGTTTAGGTGTGCTGTTAGCATGGTGCTAATGGGTGGGGGGGTATGCTTTCATCACTTGTTAGCTGCATTAGTCTCACTGCATTAGGTTGATCTTTAGTTTGATCATTAGCTACTTGATTCTTCTGCTTATTCTGATGGTGCACCTACCGGCCATGATGGCAGTGGACTTGTACTCCGGGTTAAAAGGGCAGCGACTGCGCCCGTCCTCTGTCACAATCTTCCCCGTCCTGCTGCGCACCAGGGAGAAGTCCGCTGTGTTCTGAGAACATACACACACACACACACACACACCGCTTTAATAAAGACGTGTATAAAGACCACTTAGATCACCTTGTTCAGACAGGCAGCTCAAATCCAATTTTTCAGCATTACTGATTCAAGACAGATTTCCTGCAGTCTGCACGCCAAAAAAGCAACAGATCAGACTTGTTCCACTCAGATTTAGGTCACATTTGTATGTGGTTTCAAATCTGATTCAAACCAGATTTCTTGGTGTGCAACTCAGATCAGATTTCAAGCATTTTATCATATCATTTGGGGGTGCAGCACTTCCTGACATCAGAATGTGCGGCAAGAGAGTTCGGCTAATATGTTATAGATCAAATGTGGAGGGCTGATGCATTTAAAAGAATATTGAAGTCACACTTTTACAGTGATTTTCAGTAAGGATTTGAACTCTATCTCTGAATATTAATATTAGACTTTTAGCTGACGTTACCTGCTGACCTGCTCGTCCGACTCTAATGCCACGTTTTGTTCACGTTCCAGTTGCTAAAAAGCACACTTCAGTTGTGAAACGTAGCCTTATCACTGCAGTTACAGGTTATTAGGAACAGTACACACCACGATCCAAGCTCATAAGTAAGAACTGCCAGCGTCATTCTTCCTGTCCCTCGCCACTCAGCATATTATTTGCTGGCATCCACATTGGTTGCCATAGTAACAACACCGTTGTTACTATGGCAACCTGTGTGGATGCGAGAAAATGGGACTACAGTCTGACCACATGAATCGGATGTGGACACTGTGAGTCTAGTCTG
Source organism: Hydrocynus forskahlii (assembly GCA_037974365.1). Lineage (NCBI taxonomy): Eukaryota > Metazoa > Chordata > Actinopteri > Characiformes > Alestidae > Hydrocynus > Hydrocynus forskahlii. Next base: position 4,810 of record JBBPCX010125760.1, on the reverse strand, counting down.
TCAGGCCTAGAAATCCGATTTAAGAAGCAAATCTGATCTGCCCTGCAGTGTCAGTCAGTTTTGGACAGTGTGTTTAGGTCTAAGGCTTTTCTAGACCCACAGTTTGACGGAGGGGTGTGTTTGAACAGGATGTGAAGCAGAGTTACACAGACCAGACTGCAGAGTCAGGAGGGAGGAGAGAAGAACAGGCTCGAGGCTACAGAGCGGTTCTGTGTATGTTCCGCCATGTGTGGGCCAGGGTTCTGATAAAGGGTTTGGAGGAGGATGGAGGATCCCGGTCTGGAATGCAAAGTCGTGCCAGGACATCCTGATACTCTGCAGTCACGCTGGCTTTCTCCGGCTTTGGTGTGTTGAGGCTGCACAGAGGCTGATGTCTTTCTAGGGGCATTCAGAAAGCGTCCTGCACACGCGAAGCATCTCCAAGCAGGAGCGTCGTTTCAGTCTGTTTTGCTAAATTTCAGCAGTACGTTTCGATATGTACAGACAGAAAGTTTCAATTCTGCTATTAATTTGCATGTAAAGTGGGCACTTGGCTGATGACGTACAATCATTAGTTGCTGGAGCAACTGAGGGTTAAGTGTCTCGCTGAAGGACACAATGGTAGAAAGTGGGGGTTTGAACCAGCAACTTTGTGGTCATCGGGTTCACAGGCAAGTGTTTTACCTGCTAGGCCAGTACTACACCGTGTGTAGTGTTTGTCATGAATTCACATGTGAAATCATGAAATTTGTTAACCTGTCACTTAAGGTCCATCTTTGCTGCGATGTGATTGGTCAGTGCAACAATGTTAATTTTGTAGACAACCGAAAGCAACAGAAAAAAGATGTTTTTGCCATCTGTTCTGTTCTTCTGTAATCTCAAATAGGCTGGTGTGGTTTTGCCACTGTTTTCTAGACTTTGAACCTGATTTTATAGAGAACTGTACAGTATACATCATCAGAAAAAAAAAAATTATTTGTAAGTATTTAACAACTTAAATCTCACAGTTTTAGTTCAAAACTAAAGAAGAAAACCTCTTCCCTGACTGACCACACTTGGGTTTCGGAGAAAACGGAGAAAATTTTGTTACTGTAAATTCAGTGGTAAACATTTTTGACAGTTTTGGTGCTTGCCAGATTAGTACTTTCCTGCTTTTTCTTTACAAATAAAAAATATAAAAGTGTGTAAGGAGTGTACGTTTCCAGAGACAAAGCACAAATATTTCTGTGATGAAGATCTCAGTTTCCGTTAAGGCAGCCATGAGCTGTTCATTCTTAACAAAAACTGCACACTTCTGCCTCTTACATTTCATTAGAGAAAACATTTCTTTGCAGGTCACATAATAAAAGCTGCTCTCTAAGCTGTGAGCTGCGCTCAACCCTGCAGGTGCCGCACTACAGTAGATCGTTTCTCATTCCGACATCATTCGCCCGGCGAAGGAGGGGAGATTTTGATTGACTGAGTAAATTACATGAATAATTCATTGCTCCCCTGCTGCCTGCTAAAAGCACAGAGGAGCGGAGAGGAACGCCTGCAGCAGGGTACAGTGAAACAAAAAAAATCAATCCAAAAAATTGAAAAAATAATCACACTTACGATGTATGCGCAGATCGGGCTGAAGGCATACGTGCCACAGACGTACAGATGAGTAGAGTTCACACGCAGCAAAATCTTTATATAGTTGAAACAGTCCGTCTGGTGGAGACACATCAAGAACACATGAGAGAGAGAGAGAGAGAGAGAGAGAGAGAGAGAGAGAGAGAGAGCAATAGGGACAGAGAGGGAGAGAAGGAAAGAAAGAGAAAGAGAGAGAAGGAGGCAGTGAAAGAGGGAAATGGGGAGAGATAGACAGAAAAAGAAAGAGGGAGATGGAGAGAGATAGAAAGAGAGAGAAAGACAGAGAGAGAGTAGTGAGAGAGAGGGAGAGAAAGAGAGAGAGAAGGGGAGAGAGAGAAGAGAGCGAGAGAGAGAGAGAGAGAGAGAGAGAAAGAGAGAGAAAGAGGGAGAGAAGGAAACAGAGGGAGGGCGAGAGAGCGAGAAGGGGAGAGAGAGAGAGACAGACAGAGAAAGGGAGAGAGAGAGAAGAGGGAGAAAGAGGGAGAAAAGGAAACAAAGAGAGGGCGAGCGAGAGAGCGAGAAGGGGAGAGAGAGAGAGACAGAGAAGGGGAGAGAGAGAGAAGAGAGAGAAAGAGGGAGAGATAGAGAGAGAGAGAAAGAGAGAGAGAGAGAGAGAGAGAGAGAGAGAGAGAGAAAGAGAGTCAAAGTTTATTGTCAGCAGTTCATTTCCCCCAAAAATAAACTGCAAAGAAAAAAGAAAGCTTGGAGGTTCTTTAAAACTCAGCCTATCTGCTGTAATGTCTCTAATTGAAATGAGCCAGAATAGCCTGGAGAGCCTTTTGGCAGCCGTGTGTCATCTTTCTGAAGACACAGCAAGACCTGAGCCTCCATCCAAGCCTCGCTCTCCAGGCAAATCAATCAGGCACCAAATTAAGCATGCCGATTATTAATCTAATAACAGCCTTCTCACAATGTCAAGCTTCTGGGGAAATTATAGTGGGAGGGTGGCAGAGCGGTGAGACCCCGCAAATGAAAATAGAACGACCTCACCCACTAGCCTGAGCTATTCTAATTCTAGCAGTTATGTGGCAATTTGGCCGCTTTTCTTCACGCGTGATTGAAAGATGCAGAATGTGCTCATAAGAATCATATGATCAATGTCTTCTGCGATTCAGATTTACTCACTTGCAAGTTTTTGCCTTTGAAACTGCACTCGTCTCGTTTCTCTTGCGGCGTGCTCCACGTGAACTGCAGAGATGGTCAAGGAGTGTTAATGCACTTACATTACACACTTAGAATTTGTTTAACCTTTAAAAGCACGTGGACTTCATACACTCAGCTATACATTTCCATGACAGTAACATGATGACAATACCAAAATGATAAATCAGCTGTGGAAAACTATATTAAAGAGTAGAAAACTAAATTAGCATTACGACCGGGTCAGTCAGCATGGATTACTGATTCAAATGTCCCTTTTAACAAAATAAAAAATGAACTAAGACGACCTTTTTTTATTTGAAAACACCAGCTGACTTTCACTTTGCATCAAGATTTCATGACAAATGGACCAGTAGAAATGGTCCAAAATGTTATTTCTTACAATAACCACTATTACTAAATTTGCCACTATGGAGATTCAAGGTTTTGCTGACAGTGATGATATACTCCTCTGTTGCTGCTGCACCTACTTAAACACGGTGCACTCAGAGAAGTGAATATGCTGGCAGATCTTAAGGAAATGACTGATGGCGCACACACATATTTCCAGACCTCTTGCGATGGGAAAAGCAGACTGTTCCACGTCACACTAGCACTTCGCCTGCACACTGATGACACAGCTCTGGTGACGCTGTGCCAGCTGTGCCAGAATGTGGCAGTAACGTTTATGCCCATATCAGAGTGATTACCAAAGCATTACCAGTCAAGCTTTAAAGCAGTAGACATGCATGTTTCATGTCCACAGTCTAGATAAGGTTTTACTGTGCTGAGGCTAATGCACCTAAGAAGAACTTTACCCCATTAGCGTTGTACTAGCATGCCTAAATCATCACTCACTCGTGTCCAACTACCTTGACTTGGTACAACTCTCAAAAAGATGTGCTGATGTGGGTCATGACACTGTTTAACATTCATAAATGGACAAAGGTATGGCTAAATTTGCACTTGAAATGTGATATTAGTACTGTTTTAGACATGCTGTATATATGTATATGTATATCTATATGTATATACACACACACACGTGTATATATATATACACGTGTATATAATTTTCTATATTATACTTATATTTTGTATATTTTAGGTCTAAAGAACAATACATTACACAGTAAGAAACTAAATTTCAGATGCTCTACAGTCAGAAGCTCCAGTGCAAAACTAAACATGTTTCCACTACATATGGGACAGGGTGGTATATAAAAAACTAGTATATATCAAACTCTATATACTAATTTTTTATATACCTGCATATATAGCTGTATACATTTATCGGTTGCCCTTGTTTTTATTGGACCTTCTGATATCAACCATATCTCCATCAAATCACCCCACTGTTATATTTTACACACCCTTTATGACCTACTCTTCCAGTGGAATGTCAACTACGAGCTATTGAGCAGCGGCCCAGGCAAACTGTAATGACTGTAGACGCAGAAGCATGTATATGTGTACATATACAAGCCTGAGCATACACTCAGAATACACACACACACAGACATAAACACACACACACACACTCACATTGCGCTGCAGCTGTGGTCTGCTGATGTCGCTGAGGTTAAGGGCAAACAGAGTCTCTCGAGCGCCCACGTAAAGTGTGCCGTCTTCCGGGCTGAGGAGCAGGGAGGTGTAATTGAAGACTTTTTCAGCTGAAAACCTCTTGGTTGATCTCTCCTTTGTACCTGAAGAGACAGACAGGGAGAGAGAGGGAGGAGGCAACATATATTTGGAGGGGGAGGGGAAGAAAAAAACAGGTTAAAATGAGATTGCACCAAACCAATCTTACTGAGAGAATTAAAACATTTTTTTTTTTACCACTTACAATGTTTGGATGGTTGTACATACCAAAACAGTTTGTTATGTACATTAATAAAGGCTGTGATGTGTGTATATATATATATATATATATATATATATATGAATGAGACACAATACAGGCAATTAAGACAAAGGACAGCCAATCAGGATAGAGTTTTTTGTACATGTGTATGCAGATGGCAATATTCCTTATCACTACAATGGAAATAAAGTGTTAATTGGCTGTATTGGG
>JBBPCX010125750.1:0-19421 GCA_037974365.1 Hydrocynus forskahlii | reverse complement strand
TGTGAGAGGAGAGTGTCGATTACAGCAGTGTTTTTATACTTTTCCTCATTAAATAAGATGTGATTCAGGTGATCATTGATCAGTCCCTCATTAAGCAGAATGAGGTGCTTGTGTAAGCATTTAACAGACACTGGCATGGAATAGTTTCATACTCATAGAGATGCTGATTTCAAAATAAATTGCCGTGCTCTTGTGTTTGTTCCGGAGCTGTAGGTCATGGAAAACCTTCCTTGCTTTAATCCAAAATAATACGAGTTTGATGTGTTCACACAGTCCGGCTAAGCTGCAAAACAACAACAACAACAACAACAAAAAACAACACAAACAATAGGCTGTTTAGACCTCATCTTTGTGAAGTCACAACAACAGAGTATGGTCATGTTCAGCTGTACAGCAGTTTAGCTCCACCCATTCACAGCAAAGGTTATAAGGAGTGTAGCTCCTGCACACAGTTTGGAGCAGAGCTGTAGAAGATATGGGGGACTGAACGATGTGTTTAATTCTGGAGACCAGTGTGAGGACCATTGTTTCAGTGAAGAAGGAGAGTCTGGAAAACAGTCATTTAAAAGTCAGGTATGATTGTTTTTTGGTACATTAACTTACTTACATTGTAAATGGGCTTCAGAGGAAAAATAGAATTTGAAAAATGTACAAAAGCATTTTAATCTGAATAAATAAATCTGAATAATGAATGTTGTAGTACCAGAAGAATACTTTCGTTTAAATTCAGTTCAGTTTCTTGAGCAGACAGAAAGTCTCGCAGAGTTGATGACAGGTGGCGGTGATGAAGGGGGGCTGAAACGGGATATTATTATTGATGAAAGGGGTGCTCACTGTTGTCTTCTGTCCTTCAGCCTCATAGGTTTAACAGGTTTCACGACTTTGCTTCATATTTTTGTGGTTTTGTCCATCAGTGTTTTCTCACAAGATCCAGCATGCATTGTGCAAACCCTGCATAATAGTGTAGTGAACTACATTATAATTCATTATTAGATACTTAACCAGCTTTCATTTTTCATAATATAAAAAGCTTACTTCTTTCCTCTTCTGTTAAAATGCAATGACCGTGTCCTACTTATAAAAGCAAAAATTGTGGCAGAAATCATAACCTATAGTTCAGTAAAATTAGCAGAGCAAATGGAACGTTTATTATTTTGGGGAACAAATATATAAAAATATTTACAAGATAAATATCAATAAAGTAAATTGTATACAACATATGAGAGCAAGAACAGAAACATGGCTCATTGTAGTTATTAGGGAGGCTATAGGAGATTGTTCAGTATTGTTCAGTATTGCTCAGTGTTGCACAGTATTGTTCAGGGTTGTAGTGTTGTTCAGTATTGCACAGTATTGTTCAGTGTTGTTCAGTATTGTTCAGTATTGTAGTGTTGTTCAGTATTGCTCAGTATTGTACAATGTTGTACAGTATTGTATATTATTGTACAGTACTGTAGTGTTGTACCATATTGTACAGCATTGTTCAGTATTGTTCAGAATTGTTCAATGTTGTACAGCGTTGTACAGTATTGTATAGTATTGTTCAGTATTGTTCATTGTTGTACAGTATTGTTCAGTATTGTACAGTGTTGTAGTTTTGTACAGTATTGTTCAGTATTGCACAGTGTTGTTCAGTATTGTTCAGTATTTTACTGTGTTGGTAGCAGCGTGCTAGGCTCAACCATGGAACCAGGAGCTTTTTATTAAGTCACCTACGCAAAACTTTTGGTCTTACTAACCAGAAAACGAAAGAAGGAATAAATGGAATAAAACTGCAAAATGCGCGCGAAGTGAACTGTGTGAGCAGCTGCACAGTGTGCAGGACGCACTGAGGGACACGCCCCCTACTCAAACGGGCCAATAGGAAAGCACCTCAGTTTTGAAACCCAATTATTTTTTTCTCGGAGTTTTCATTGGACAGACAGAGCATTGCACAGGGTGGGCACGGCTTCTCTCTGGGGCGGGGGGGTCACGCGTCTGGAAAGAAGTATGTTTTGTGCAGACTATGTTGAGATTAGATTTTTGTTGCAAGAATAAAGTCACTCCTGAGCCGACATAGTTCAAACACTTGTTTCCACGAAATGGTTCTGGTTGTGCTGCCTGACGCCTGAGACGTTGTTGTACCAGAGTTTTGAGAAGCTTTTGGTCCTAAAACTAAACCCATTCATGGTGGAGGGCTCCTTGCAAGGGGTTGTGAGATAAAATAGTCCCCAAAGAAAAGTGATTTAGTTGCTGATTTATTATTTTACCATAATCAGCATCCATGTAAACTCTTAGAGACAGGAGGAGTTCAAGTAAGGGGTTGAGAATAAATAAAATAGCTACACTATATGAACAAAAGTCTTGGGACACACCCCTAATCATCGAATTCAGGATTCGGGCACCTTACTTCCAGTGAAGGACAATCTTAATTCTTCAGCAGACCAAGACATTCTGGACAACACCATGCTTCCAACTTTGTGGACCCCGTTTCGGGGAAGAACATTTTCTATTCCAGCATGACTGTGACCCAGTACACAAAGTGAGCTCCATAAAGACATGGCTGGATGAGTTCAGTGTGGAAGAACTTTACTGGCCGCACAAAATCCTGACCTCAACCCCATCCAACACCTGGGATGGGATGAACTGGAATGGAAATTGCGGGCCAGGCCCTCTCATCCATGTGTCTGACCTCATAAATGCTTTACAGAATGAATGGGCACAAATTCACACAGAAACCTTGTGGAATACCTTCCAAGAAGAATGGAAGCTGTTATAGCCGCAAAGGGGGACCAACTCCATATTTAAGTCTATGGATTGCCATTAAAGTGTCTATTAGTGGAATAGTTAGTCGTCCCAATACTTTTGTCCATGTTGTGTTATGTTTGCGTTGGAGACGTCCGGTTCCATCACCACTATCTCAAAAATGAATAGTTTCACCAAACTCACTCTCAGTAATGATTAAATTTGAAAGAGATTCTTTAAAAACCAGACTAGGTATGTAAATCATTATTAAAACTTGATTAATTAATTAAGTTGAAAAAATAATTGACAAGAGGCGGAAGAGGGCGTGGCTTCCGCGAACGCGGGAACTGGCGGCGGTTCGGACGCTTTAGCTTCTCCGCTCCTGTTTTAGCCTCCAGCTGTTAAAAAAAACTCATCCAACTATGTTTTAACTGCTCTTCCACACACAAACCATCACTCCCCGGGGTTTTTATCCAGGCTGTGTTCGAACTGTGCGGGTAAAGTTCTAGCTAAGCCTGTTTTCCCCTGGAAAAGGGGGTTTGTTGTTGTGATTAGCCGCATGTCTGACATGGAGTCCTTCCAGAAAGTGGAGAAGATCGGAGAGGGTACTTACGGAGTGGTCTATAAAGCCAAAAACAAGATCACAGGAGAGACCGTGGCCCTCAAGAAGATCAGACTCGACACGTAAGTAAGGCATGGCCGTGAAAAACACTCAACGTTTTTTAAAATCTGATTTTTAGTTTTAATTTTTCAATTCCACCTTAAATACTCATATGTCAACGGAGCATCCTGGCCTCTCGCAATACAAGCTCATTGCCGCATTTAAGGCGGAACGGGAAAATTCCAACTTGTCAATAACAAAACGGTAATTTAGTCGCCTGGACTCTATAAACCACCTGAAAGGTAACTTCCATGAAGCTCTTTGTATTACAGGTGTTTTATAGATCATTCATTTTCAAATGAGATCTTTATTTTATTTAGATTTTTTCACTTTCCATATGTTTTCTAAGCCAGTGTCTCAATATATAGATAAAGACTGAGACTCATTTTTAACAAAGTAATAGACATTCCTAATTATGCTGTGGATATAAGTATGTAAATGACATTATTTAATGTTTGTTTAATGTAGTTCTTAACACGTATTTGTTCATTGTTACTGCTTTTTTTGCAATTGGTGGAATAATGATCTACACTATATGGACAAAAGTAACTGACCATTTCACCAACATGGACTTTAACTCATCTGTACTCATCCAGCCATGTCTTTATGGAGTTTGCTTTGTGCACCGGGACACAGTCATGCTGGAATAGAAAAGGTTCTTCCACAAACTGTGTCCATAAAGTTGGAAGCATGGTGTTGTCCAGAATGTCTTGGTCTGCTGAAGCATTAAGATTATCCTTCACTAGAAGTAAGGTGCCCAAACCGTGAAAAACAGGCGCGTCGCAATACTTTTGTCCATGTAGTGTATCAACACTACATGTATATATCGAATTTCTCATAACAAAGCACTTTACTACTTGGGTTGTAGATTAAAATATGTAAAGAATGTTTTCATATATTAAGGTAGTTTTTAGCATAATTGCATCTGCTTTTTTGTGATTGCTGAAATAATGAACTAGCACTTCAAATTATAGGGCAGCTGTCTGACAGGTTGAGACATCTGGACAGCACGTCATGCCCTGTTCAGTTTGTTTGGCCTGTAGAAGAATAGCAGCCGCTATAGACCTTCAATCTGTGTGCTAGCTTAATGTATGTGAAATCAGTGAATGTCTAATACTTCTGTGGTGTTTGTTTTCCAGTGAGACCGAGGGTGTTCCCAGTACCGCCATCCGAGAAATTTCACTGCTGAAGGAGCTCAATCACCCCAACATTGTCAAGTATGTTGTAAACACCCTGCATTTACAGACTGAACCTACTCTAAAGCCTCACAACGGCTGTATGTTTAGGTCTACGTAGATACTAGGGTGGCACAATGTAGGTCAAATATCAGTATTACAGTTAGACTGAGAGATATTGTGATTGCAGTGCCTTTCAATATATTAAAAGACCCAGATCATCACTTTCTTGGAGCTCAAAAGGCTTCAAAGTATGTATTAGCTCACCTGTTAATTCTGTCCTTATATATAAACTAAGCTGCAAAAAAGCCTGTTTTTAAATCAGTTTTTGTGATGTCACAAAATGAACACATTTTTATATTTCTCCAATCTTGGCTACAGCAGTTTAGCTGAAGTTTACCAGTTTAGCTTCATGCTGAGGTTCTAAGGAGTGATTCAGCTCCATGACGCCTTCTGAATGAGCTACAGTACAGGAGAGCAAGTCAGAACAGAGATCATTTGCATATGTCTGTCTTAAAGGCACAGAAACAGAAACAGCCTGTTTAATTCTAAGGGATAAGCAGGTTGGAAAATGGTCATTCAAGAATGAGCTATGAAGAATATGAGCCCTTTACACACATGATGACAGATCAAGGTCTGTAATAGATAAAGTTTGACCAAATAACCTAATAACTCACCTGGAGCTATTATTGGTCACCCTGTCAGATACACTGTGGAAACATGCCATTCTAGTTTATGTTTCAGTAGTTATGTAATAGTGCTTGAAGACTTTTTCTACTGGACTAAAGAATTTGCTAAATTGAAGTTTGGTTTCAGCATCTAGAGTTACCAAAGACATGGAGAGCATCAGTAGCATTAGGTCCTGCTGGTACTGGGCTTTAAAAGGTACCAAAAGTCATAAATATGGTTATATTTTTCCAGTCCTTGTGCGTTTTTGCTGACGTTCTTGGGAAAAAGTCTGTTTGTCATGATCTGCTACTCTCCTGAACTTTACCCCCCTCAGGCTGCTTGATGTCATCCACACCGAAAATAAGCTCTACCTGGTGTTTGAATTTCTTCACCAAGACCTCAAGAAGTTTATGGATTCCACTTCAGTCTCTGGCATCTCCCTCCCACTGGTCAAAGTGAGTGTGGACTTGATTAAGCTCTCTGTACTACTGAATGTCCAACAATCAAGTACAGCCTCCTGTTCATGGGTGCAAATCTCTGAGCTTGCAACAGTTGCAGTTTTTAGGAAATAATTCCAATCATAATCTCATATATCATCACAAGCTGGGTGAATTGTCCGGATATGAGTCAGAAGTATTTACATATGGATAGTGGGGGTAAGTTAAACACTTCAATAGAAATACTAAGACCCCCAAAAGTATAGGCTCCCCGCAGTTGGGTTAGTTTAACACTGGTACAGCTAAGACCCCCATAAGTACAGCATCCTTGGGGGGGATTTAGTTTAACACCATTACAGCTAAGACCCCCAAAAGTACAGTCTGTCCACAGGGGTGTTAGTTTAACTTTGTTGGTTGAGTCTATCCCAACATTTATAAGGCAAACGGAGAAACACCCTAGATAGGTCTCCATTCCATCACCACACACACACACACACACACACACACACACACACACAGGGGCAGATTAGCATCTCCTGTCCACCTGCTGTGGCATTGGACTGTGGGAGGAAACCAGAGAACCCGGTTGAAACCGGCACAGACCAAAATAAAACATGCTTTTTAACATTTGAAAGTACTGAGATTTATTTTCCCATACTTTATCAGACATTATTTATAATAGTTTATAATAAATTCCAGCATGAAAGCAAACAGAATCGCCACTTTCAAATCAGACCAGTGTAGATTTAATTACTTGGTTTTCTGCTGTCTAGGTGTGGCTTCTTTGTTTTGACATGATTAACGTGTATGTGTGTGTGTTTACGTGTGCACGCCCTCAGAGCTATCTGTTCCAGCTGCTGCAGGGCCTGGCCTTCTGTCACTCTCATCGCGTTCTCCACAGAGACCTCAAACCTCAGAATCTGCTCATAAACGCTCAAGGAGAGATCAAATTGGCAGACTTTGGCCTGGCCAGAGCATTTGGTGTGCCAGTGCGGACCTACACTCATGAGGTGAGAGAGGAGTGTACTGAACCATGCGCAGGATTCCAGAAAATCATGTGTTTTTGTTCATGTGTTTGCTATGAGGTCTTTGTTCATAATTTGTGGTGGCAATGCATATTAATGCATTGTGTGTGTGTGTGTATATATATATATATATGTGCATATAGCTTTTCAGTACTACCTTTGAACAGGTTTCTTAGTGTTGATGGTGTAACATATTTCTATATATTTTCCGTTCTAGGTTGTGACTTTGTGGTACAGAGCTCCAGAGATTCTCCTGGGATGTAAATATTATTCGACAGCTGTTGACATCTGGAGTTTGGGCTGCATCTTTGCTGAAATGGTAAGAGAAGATCATTAGTGTTACAGTTATCAGTGTCTACTAGAGGAAGTCTACAGCAACTAGTAACTGAAATTGCAGTCTAGAACTATGCTGTGTTGTGTTTGGACAGTTTGCAATGTACAAAATATGAAAATGACACATTTATGTTGTGAACGCAATCCTGAAATGGAAGGAGTTGAAAGTAAGTCGTGGAACTAAAAATGTTTACATTATTAATATTATTAGGGGTGGTTAAAGATAACAGATTCTTAGATTGTTTTTTTTATAACTTTTTTTTGTGGTCAGATCACTCGGAGGGCTTTGTTTCCTGGAGATTCTGAAATTGATCAGCTTTTCCGGATTTTCCGAACGCTGGGCACCCCGGACGAGTCCGTCTGGCCTGGAGTGACCTCGATGCCAGACTACAAGCCTTCCTTCCCAAAGTGGGCTCAGCAGGACCTAGCTAAAATTGTGCCCCCTCTGGATGAAGATGGCAGAGACCTTCTCGGGGTAAGAGCTTTGTGACCCTGTTTATCAGACGGGTCTGTGTGTGAGAAACATTTTCAGTGTTTATTAGTAACGAGTATTTTAAACAACACTTTTAGAAAGCATAAGAATACACTGATGAGCCACTTCATCAGAGACACCTGTTTACACTGATCGTCCACTTTATCAGCTCCATAAGCCCCTTACAGGTGCAGATTGTAGGGTCTGTAGTTGATCTTTTTCTACAATATTTGTTATCCCCCTTTACCCTTTTCATCAATTGTCCGAACCACCACAGGACCACAGTGAACGTTATTATATTTGGCTGGTGGATTAATCTCAGCACAGTAGTGACACTGACCTGTTATTGGAATCATGTATGTGCTCTGCTTTGATATGAGTGCATCAACACAGAATTTAATCATCATGTCCACTTTATTAGGCATATGTAATCTGTTGGCCCGTGTTGTTAACACACCCTAGCCTCAGTCACTTACCGATCCTAACACAGCTGTAAAATCATAATCTAGAACCTAAAAACACAACTAAGCCACAGGAAAAGGAAAAGGATAGAAATGTACAGTGTACTGTAGTAACAAAAAAAATGACGAAAAACAGTCCAAAATGGGGCAGGTAAGCGTACTTGGGGGCGCCAACTCCCTCACTCATATGCCGCGTTACTGCGTATTCATCCAGCGTGTGCACCCAAACTAGTTATGGGAGTGAGCGTCGTAAACTTTAAACGTTGCATGTTGAGACTGTCATAGCTTGAGGACCCCTGTATTCTCAGCCTAGCTGTGACACTTAATATAACTTCTGCAGCACTGCTGTGTGTAACACACACACACACACACACACACACACACACACACACACACACACACACAGCTATCAAGGTACTGTATATTTTTTGTCATCACGGTAATCATAGTAAATGAATAACAACAAGCAGATTTTGGTTGGTTAGTGTCTTCCAAGCCGAGTAAAAGAAAGTGATGATGATTTGCATGTATACATCTATAGATTTTTGTTCCGAGAGGTTCATGTTTATTATGGACTATGTTGCCTGTGTGGTGTCAACTTTTATTCCATTTGAAATTCATTGCAGTTTTAAACTAGTGATTTTTATTCCACAGAGTAAAAATTCAAACAGCAACTCTATCAAGGGCCAAAGTGCCTGAAATATTTTATTTATGAGACCTTTAGCCAATGGAATAAGTGTCTGTCTGTCTATCTCTACACACATGCATATCCATCTGTCTGTCTATACACATGCATATGTCTGTCTAGTTTTCTCCTTTCACTTCATGACTTATTTTCCCTTTTTTTTTCTTTCCTCAGCAAATGCTGAGCTATGACCCAAACAAGAGGATTTCAGCCAAAAATGCCCTCGTTCATCGATTCTTCCGCGACGTCACCATGCCGATGCCTCCTCTGCGGCTCTGAGGAAACAGACTGACTGACGGACCCGGGCAACATTCCCTTTCCCTGAAGAATTCCTTCCAGTGAACCCAGAGACTGTCTCCCAGTCGTGTAACCCACACAGTTCAGCCCCAGCTGAGACCCTCATGAATTTAAAGAAGCCTCTTTTCCAGGGCTGCTGTTCTTCACTGTGCAGAGGAAACTCCTCTCCAGTTCAAAAAAACCCTTCAAAAACAATCCTATTATGCACCAGCATCGTTTAGAAAAGTATTTATTTAGGATGGCTAAAAACCTTTCAATTTCAAGTTAAGGATATTTTTGTAATCGGTGATTTTTACGCCTGGTTAGGCAGTTTTATTCATGCTGATTATAAATGTGTTTAAAGAAAAAAAAATGTTTTGAATGTTGTTTTTACTCGTTTTCAACTGATCGGCCAGCGTTCCAGCCTGGTTTGGTTTCGTTCTTTACCCAGGTGTGAAAAGCTGAGTGTTTCAGTTTCTTAATTAAAGCTGTATGTAGCAACTTACCAAGATGTTAAAATGACCTTTTTTGAAACATTAAATGATCTTAAATTCTGACTGGTGGACAACTGTTCGGTTGTTAAAGGGATTCAACGGTGTTTTTTCTGTACTCAGAAAAACAATATAAATGTATAGGCTCCATTTACTCCCTTAAGATTCAGTTTACATGCATTATTTTGGTGTGAAAATGTGGAACATTTAAGCATGAATATGAAACTGCAGTGGTTGAGATGTAAAATGTGTTTATATGGATGTTGATGGTAAAATAGTGAATCTGAACTAAATCCCTTTGGGGACTATTTTACCTCACGACTCCCTGCTTGTATCCCTCCACCATGAATGGGTTTAGTGTTAGGACCAAAAGCTGAGTCAGACTCCAGTGCAGATGAGCCTGTGCAGATGTTTCTCCTTGTTTGATTCTTCTAAGCACCTCCTGAGTTGTTTTGTTTCAGGGAAGAGTGAACACAGTGTCTCTATAGTCCTGGAGATCATTGTTACATCTAATTTCTTATAGGGGTGCTTCAATACAGTAAACAAGATTTGGTTGGACAGACGATTCGAGGCTCACGGTTCGATTCACTAACCATATTTTCAATACACTGACTATTCAATATTCTCTCAATATTTAGAATAAAATCTAAATGAAGAAAATCAAAACTTTGTTAGAACAGTACTAGTGAGACTAGAGCAGCGGGATATGAGTTGAATGTGCAGGACTGGGATGTTGATCTGTGCTGGTTCAACACAAAATGCAATTACATCAGATATAATTAATTTAACAGGTATTTTCTATGTTACACGTCATCGTGTTTTTGCTTTGAGAGATCAATATTTTGATGCATTGTTCCACCCCTAATGTATTTGTTTATCCTCATGTCTTGTTGCATCTTTCGTCCTGAGGACGTAAGGAACAGATGAAGGGGAAGGTAAGGATTGGAGCTGCACGATTTGGACGAAAATATCAGTACAGAGATTATACTACTACATATTTCAAATGAGATGCCTTTCCATATATCAAAGGGCCCAAATCACATTTCTGGAATTAAAATGGCTTGAAGTCTTTAACTAACTTTAAAGCAGTTTCAAGCTTGTATGCCAACCAACCATAAACTCAAAATACCACTACAACTATTAATATTGCACCATTACTATGAATAAGTATATACTACCAATATATACTAATAATATATTACTACTACTACTATACTCAGTGTGTACATGCATACATTTACATTGACTTATCTTACATATACATATATCTACGTATATATCTTTCAATACACGTCCATATTTATCTTTCTTGATTATTTGTAACGTACTTTTCATACTGTATAGGTACTGTTGGCATAGTGTTTATTCTTGGTTGTTGGCATTATGTTTATTTTTTGTTTGTTTTTTAGTCAAAAAAAAAAGGTACAAGGCAAGTACAGCATCCTTACAGGAGCACACAAACATTAATACACACACACTATAAATAGCTGAGGGGTCTCATTCAACACCCTGAGATCTCCCGGCAGCTGCTTTATGCCTCCTACATGTGAAAGATTTATAATACAGTATCAGTTCCCTGTGTTTAAACTGGAGTTTATGACCCGTGTTTAAATCTGTTTAAATCTGAGTTGGAGTTTGTTCCCGTAATAAAAGTATCCATGTTTAAATCTGAGCTGGAGTTTGTTCCCGTAATAAAATTCTCCTTGTTTAAATCCGGGCTGGAGTTTATTCCCCGTGTTTAAATCTGAGCTGGAGTTTATTTCTATAATAAAAGTCTCCGTGTTTAAATCTGAGTTGGTGTGTATTCCTCATCCGGCCACTGGGGGCGCCACCGCTAAGAGGGAGCAGGACGGAGCAGGAGCTGAAAGATGGCTGAACTGGTCGAGCTGCAGAAACTGAAGGTAAAAAGTCGGTAAATTCGCTCTCAGCAAGGCGCTTTTTGGACCTTAATGGATTTAAAGAGGCTGAGTTCACTCACACTTCTCCTTAATCTGAGTTAAACTCGCTCCTGGCTCCTCATATCTGCTATCATGCTAGCAGGCTAATGCTCCGTCAGGCTCTCCTCCTCTTTCACCCTAAATAAACTCACTTTTTATTAGAAAGTGCTTCTTTTCTGTTGCCTCAAAGCTGTTAAACCTGTTGAAAATTTAAAAGGATATTGAGACCTCTTAAAGCTCTCTGTCCATCTTTTTAGCCGTGTTTTTAGCTGCTTCTGTGAATAAGTCTTTTCCACTATATATGCTCCAGTGGTTTCCAATCACTATTTAAGCTGGAACGGACAAATTCAGAGCAAAAGACAGTTTAAGCTTCATTTAACATACTTTTCTGCCTCCTCCTTCTTAAAAGAAGGCCTTTTCAGAAAAAAATGTGTGTACAATGAGTGTAAGTAACCCTTTATCACACGTTTTGTTGTCTGTGAAGGCATTTTAAAAGTAATTTAAGAGCCAAACAGGAAAGAATTAGCACCAAGTGTAGTACGAAAACTGCACGTTTTTTTTCTTTTCATTTAGTTGTATTAAGTGTAATCTAATAATAAAAGTAGTCAAATCCTCTTTGAAATGATTTTTTATAAAGATAGAACCACGCCGAACTCTATAAAATTAAAATACACTATATGGACAAAAGCACTGGGACACAATTACTGAATTCAAGAGGCCCTTACATCCAGTGAAGGACAATCTTAATGCTTCAGGACAATGCCATGCTTCCAACTTTGTGGACGCAGTTTGGGGAAGAACCTTTACTATTCCAGTTTGACTGTGTCCCAGTGCACGAAGCAAGCTCCATAAAAACATGGCTAGATGAGTTCGGTGTGGAAGAGCTTGACTGACCCGCACAGAGCCCTGACCTCAACCCCATCCAACACCTTTAGGATGAACTGGCACAGAGATTGTGGTCCAGGCCTTCTTGTCCAACATCAGTGCCTGAAAATCTGAATAGCAGGTGTAAACAGGAACTTTACAAAATTAGAAATGTCCCCTCTTATCTTAAATATCATATTTCTCATAAAGATTCTGGGTGACAGATTTCATTATATCATAGTTTGTAGTTCAGATTTTTCCAGAAACCAGTCTGTTCTCTTAACGTGCGATGTGTTTGAGTCTCCATTGCTTTATGTATTGGGCTACAAGACGAAGATTTTATTAATAGAATTAATTTACTGCACTAAAGTAATTGTTTTAGTGTTACTGGAGCATGGTAACTTTACATACAAATGACGAAAAGGGTTTAATTCATTACAGTATTGTAAAGCTGTGGCTTATAGTGACCTAGTCTCTCAGAAAAAGAAAGATATGCCTGAAGAAAGGAATTGTTACACCAAAGAAATGCTGATTGTCTCTCCAGTTGGCTTGGAGATGGGAGAAGCCCAAACAATATTTGATATGAACAGAATTAAATGGAGCAGTTTCTTTATCCAACAATCGAACAAAATATATTTTTGTGTGTATGTGTATGAAAATATGTGTGTATGTATGTATATATATGTGTGTGTGTGTGTATATCTATATATTACAAGAACAGTGAAGCGAATGAGTATTAAATTCGGCCTTGCTGTGTTGACCCTGAACGTAATTCCTAGAGTTTCAGAATGTTTGTCACGAAGCTTCGACCACAAACATTGGTGCAAGAGCTGTTTGCCTGTGTCCAAAAGAGGTTTACTGTAACTAAGTTACTAAGTCAATGGTTGTGTGCATAAATTTGGGATTAAAAGTAGATTAATCAATAAAGAAAACCTACAATAAATGCAGAGTGATAAGGAAGGGGTCTGACTCTGGGTGCACCATCATTGTTCGATAAAACTAAGTAGATTTTGACTTGTTTTTGTTTTCTAGATCGGTGTATTTCAGTCTAGCTTTTTGGGCACTACATTTTTACACCCAGCACTATTTCAAAATAAAAAAAGGATTTAATAACAGTGAAGCTTGAAGGCAGTCTACATACAGCTATCCATGTAGAACTGGTTTTACATATGGTCTGTACATTTAGCAATTGCACTTTATGTACACTTTGTGGTAAATATCCTGTATTCTTTTGTATTTTCTGTACGTAAGATCTAGATGGTATACCATATTGTATTGTTCATTTGTATACATATACACTATCATATAAAAAAAAAATATATTTTTTGTGTGTATGTATGTGTATATATATATATATATATATATATATATGTATATATATATATATACACACATATATACAAACATGTATGTACAAACAATATGTACATGTATTATTCAAATGTGTATATATAAATATTGCATGTTCATATTGTAGATTGTATATTGTTGTATAATATATTTTCAGTATATTGTTCATTGTATCTTTACATATTACAAGTTATGCCACAGGTCCGTTCCTTCAGCAGTGATTTAACCCGAATTTTGGTGTTAGTTGAAACACACCCTAGCCTGAGTCACTTACCGATCCTAACACAGTTATAAAATCATAAACACAACTAAGCCACAGGAAAAGGAAAACTCCTTCATGCGCTGCGTTACTGCGTATTCTTCTGCCACACGCAACCAAGCTAGTTCACCTGCGTAGTCCGTAAAGAGGCTAACGGTGTAAGTCGAGTGAGAGTGAGCGTCGTAAACTCAAAACTCGTATATTGAGACTGTTGTAACCCAAGGACCCCTGTATTGTTTTATACTGTTGTGCTTGAGAGACGCCATCGACTGGAATCAAATTCCTCGTGTGTGCCGCTCACATACTTGGCCAATAAACGCGATTCTAATTTTCCTGAAAGTTCTGTGTCTGTTTTCCCAGTTGGTGGAGCTGAAGCAGGAGTGTTCGCTGAGGGGTCTGGACACAAAGGGAAACAAAGGAGATCTGGTCGCTCGGCTGCAGCAGTATCTCGAGGAGCACGGTACGCGTGTCCTGCACAACTGTGTTGAATCTGTTTCGCAGCCTGTGTTTAGTACTGTAAACTGATTTGCTTTTGTACTGGGGGTGTGCTGAGCAGGTTTTTCAAGTTTTAGGGATACATGGCTTTTCAAAATCTCTGAATGTCAGTTTAGTTACTTCCCACATTAAACACTCAGTTCAGATCTGGCAGTTTGTCTTTGCTGAAATTGCAAACCTGAAGAAACAGCCGGTAAAACCTGATTGCGACAAAAGCTGCATGTTTTAATCCTCTTGTTCTTCTGTCAGCACTCTAACCATGACCTTTGGGTCAAAAAACTTTCAATATGAGCTTTAAATAGCTTATATTATTTAGTTTTTATTATTAAACATTACATAAATCTCTTTCATCCTGAGGAAGACACTCTAAGGGGCACAATACTGTTTGTTAAATATACAAACACACAACTGATTTAGGATTACAGAATTTGTAATATGACTTCCTTTTCCATTGTGAAGTGCAGAAAATCAAGTTATTTAGGCTTTTTTTTTTAAAGACATGTTGTCTCTGAAAATTTGTTAGTTGGATTTGTTTCTCAGGTTGTATGATTAACTTTGCCTACATTTATATTGTATTTGTTCTGTGTGTGATTTCTGAACTGAATTTCACAATCTAATGACTAATAAATATTTTCAGAGGAAGAAGTGAATGAAGAAGAGGTGTTGGAGGAGTACACAGAGGTGAGTGATCTTTTTTCAAGACAGAATCTTTAATGCAAAAATAAGCACTTTGAAAGTCTAGTCAGAGTACCAGTGTCTCGGACTACTCCTCAGCCAGTCATATTGTAAAACTGGAATTAATTATGGTATAATTTAATCACACCTGATTCAGTTGTGCTAAACCCTTTATGAGCAGCATTCAGGATGTGAGAGTTGATTAATATGTTGGTGTAGTTTGGTGATAATGGGAATGAATGACTGACTGAAATATTAATCTGTGGTAGGAGGGCTCCCCGAAAGGCCAGGAAGCGGCGCAAGAACAATCAATAGCAGAACCTGAGACGTAAGTAAACTTTAATCCTTAGATCTCTGAAGGTATCTTTCCCTTTTAGCATTACTTTTTCTGTTCTAATATTTGAAGCCTTAAACAGTGTGTAGTACACAAGTGTTTCATAATCTTATTTTCAGCACAATTCAGATAATGTGATGAAGATGATTTTTATCATTATGCTTTATATTTTGTACCGTACAAATATATTTCATTATTTTTACTTTTAAACGGCACCATTTGGAAAAATCAGTGCCATTTCCAAAAATATGTTTTTCTTAAGTTTGAGAACTCTCATTCTCCTTGACATACGATCATGATACAAACCATCCTGTGATGTCTGAGGTCTTCTCTGTCGACTTAACAGAAGCTCCAAATAAGCACATACTTTTGCATAAGGCGGTGTTTTAGCAGTCGGTTTCTGAGGGTTAACCCAGAAATGTCTGTCTCGGTTTAGTCCAGGCCATAGCTGTGCAGGGTTTAGCGTTCTGCCTGATTAAACCTGCTTAATTCAACTCACATGCTAAGAATCCGAAGACATTATTTAACCTGGAGGAAACTGCTTCTGTAATGACTGCAAAGACACACACAGACAAGAACAATAATAAAGTCAAAATAAAATTGAAATAAAAATAAATAAAAAACAAAACTCAGTATGTAATACACTATACTATATGCAGAAATGCTTGGTATAAATACTATAGATAAGTAACTAAGTTTAGGGAAATCTGCTGACACAAATGCTAGTTTGGAGTAAGTTATAGCGCAGGTGATTTTAAGTAATAAAAATATGCCCCCAAATATGCTCCCAAGACACTTTAATTTAATTTTAAACTCATTAGCCCTAAAGAAGATGTAAAGGTAAACCCGTATCCATACTGTACAGTTTACACTGGACTGCAGCGTCACTGGGCAGCAGCCAATCGGCATCAAGGAGAAATAAATAACGTTCTCGGATTGGCTACTTTCATACCTTCCACCTATGAGTACAGCTGACTGTGATGTCTGGGCCTCGTGCGCCACGCCTCTTCATCCTCGTGCTGGTTGTTTATGTTTGGGCCACGCACCCTCGTCCTCCTGCTGGTTGTTTATGTTTGGAGCAGCGCTGAGCAGCGGAGGTTCATTCCGTTCAGGTGTCTGGTTGCCTTGGTAACGACCTCGTGGCGCACTAGGCCCGTACGTCACAGTCAGCTATACTCGAAATCGAAACAGCTGATCCGCGTGAAAGTGGGGGGTTATTGCAGTATTTATACCAAGTATTTCTGTGTGTAGCATATTGAACTTTTTCCTTTCTACAGATTTTTATTTGTGTTACTGTCTTTGTGTGGTGTGGCTGTCATTACATGAGCAATTTCCTTCAGGATCAATAAAGTTTTCTGATTCTGATTAAGAGCCATTTGTCTTGCTGTAGTTTACAGCAGCTGATGTGCCTCTTTTGTCCAGCAGATGGTGCTGTAGCACTGATTTAATTCAGCATTTAGAACCCCTTCTGAAAACAGAAGGTGTTTTTGTGCCTGCTGTTGAAAACATTGGGTTTAATCTGAAACTGAAAACTTCATTGGTCCTGGAGGAAACTGCATATGTTACATCTGCACAGAGACAAGAACAATATAAAATTAAAAGTCAAAATAAAACTGCTCAGAAAATACTCTGTACTAAACACACTATCCCATATACACAAAATGCTGTGGTTAGTAAAAGAGAGGAATATGTAATTACAATAAATACATAAACGTTTATACTTGTTACATTTTGAATAAAAGTACAGGGTATGTTGGTTCCCAAAGTGCCCTTAATCTCAAACTAGGACTGGTTTCAAGATTAAGATTAATCTGAAACCTTGTTTTACCAATAAAGTACAGTTTAATCAATGACTAGGCTTAACCTGTGCTCTGAAAGTTCTTAAAGTTCTTAAAACAACCAAAAAAAAGTGATAATTATATGAAATATAGTTCACCTTATGCTTGCTGCCAGTATATGGCTTTGTATGAATTGTTCTGTTTTTATTTCCTCTCTCCACAGGGAGCCGAAGAAAAATGTTGTAAAGGTCCAACTTGCAGCGTCAGTTGATGAGGTATTTTACCCGAAACATTTTAACAGCTTAGTCTCTGAGCACAGACGTACCGCAGTCCTGCACAAATCCTGCTCAAACTCCCCTCGTTCAATTTCCCCTCGTTCAGTTTCCAGACTAGCAGTGTTGGACCAATAAATTCTCCAGTGCTTTGTGGATGAAGCCTGTTGGCATAAAGGTCCTGGGTCTGATTTGACAAATGAGTGGTCCTGTTTTCCCTCAAAAAGTATAGAAGAGTCTTTGGGTTTGATCACGATAATCAGCTTAACTTTGATGATGCCTTCGTATTGTATTGTTAAGAAAAATGCTGCGCAGATGATAAATGTTCTGAATTTCGACACATTTCAGGGCTCAGGGGTCTTCATTCAATTAGCTCATCTTTTTTGAATTTGTTTTGTTTTAATAGGCTAAGCAAACAAGAAAATGGTTTCTGCTGGATATTTTACTGTCAGCCCGATTGGTGGTACTAAAACTGAGCCACGAGGTCAATAACCCACTGGAACAGCTGCACAAACATCAAATAAAGCACAAGATCACAAACTGACAGTGTTGCAGGGCCTTGATAAAGATTCATGATTCAGGGTTCTTTATTTGTCACATGCATAATTTCTGAAACCCAAAGCACAAAGAGAGTAGAAATGAGTATAAAAGTAAGTACAATTTTAAATTTAGAAAAATCTGAAAAGAAGTAAAACAGGTGTTTTTGGGGGGGTTCTTTTAAACCCGAGCTACTCTGCATTTCTAAAGAAATCTCTGAAACTGAGACTTGTTTGACTAAATGATGGTCAAAAAGCACAGGAACAATATGGTGCGAGTAAATACTGTATAGTTGCTTTTGAATATGAATGCATCTAGTCTGGCATTATTTATTTTTCTTTCTTTTTTTGTTACGTCTCTCATAAGCTGAATAAATTAGACTGAGTCTGAACTGTGTTCTCCTGCTCCTCCAGAGGTTGCAGAAAAGGGCGGAGCGCTTTAACCTGCCCCCGGATTCAGAGAGCAAGAAAGCTGCACGAGCTGCAAGGTGAGGACTTTTACTAGGTGTAGATGTCTTAATGCATTTTAAGCAGAGGTTTCTTACACTGGATCATAAATATCTTCTCTCTGCTCCTTTGTCTACTCCATGCGTCCTCTGATACATCCAGTGCCCTGAATTCAAATCTGAAGGCACATTTTGCACATCAGGTCAGGATCTGAAGTTATGCAGCATCAGATCCCCATCAGAACCGTCACTTCCAGCAGAACAGAATCAGGAGGAATCGGCTCTGGATTCTCCGAGTCATGCGGTTTAAGATCAGACTCTCAGTCAGGATAGACAAGTTCTGACTTATTCTTCGGAAATCCAGAAATTTTTGCCCTGCAGGAACAGCAGCACAGCTTTTCTTTTCCACTGAAGCTCTGATTGAGGCCAGAGGAACAAACAGTACAGCAGATATGCGCCCAGCTTTTCTCCTGCTCTCCAGTTTATATATTTATTTGTGTTTGCGTATGTATATAAGTGAGACACTCAGGTTTGCACTGTGGCTGTTCATGTGTGTGATATTCTGTTTAGGAAGTTATTTATTTTCAAGGCTGAAGTTTTTGTCTTCCCTCAGGTTTGGACTTCCAGTGACGGCGACGGACAAAGGTGAGTCTGTGTCTGATGAACGTATTTGAAGTGATAAAGACTTTTCCTTTGATCTGACTGTTGCTGTTCTGTTTTTCAGGAGCCTCTACCATTTCGAAAGCACCCGTAAGTATGAATTTCGATACGTGAATTTTCCTAGGAACTGAATCTGAAATAAATGTGTGTAGTGATGCGGAGACGAGGTCTGAATCTTTTGGAAGCTGTAATTCAAAAATGGCTTCACTTCTCATAACTTCAATCAAATAACTCAAATTTAGTCTACAAGAGTGGGCCAGCATATAAATACAGCTCTGGGAAAAAAATAAGACTGCAATTTTATTTTTAAATCAGCATCTCACAGTGTGATAACCATTCCATGCCAGTGTCTGTTAAATTCCTACACAAGCACCTCATTCTGCTTTATGAGGGACTGATTAGTGAT